>JADBJO010004081.1:37801-98133 GCA_016801955.1 Conus betulinus | reverse complement strand
CTTCGAACTGTTATTCCCAGATATATTCTCCCCTCCCCGACATACCATCTCCCTTCCCCCCCTCCGCATTGGATTTGAGTAGTTTTATGCCAAATGTCAATAAAGATAGTGGGAATATGCCATATTGTGTGATAGGTTGACTCCTGTTCTTAAGCTGTTGCGATGGTACATGTCTTGGGGAATAAAAACTTGGTAGATGATTGACAGAAAGACGGAGGGGGTGTGGGTGGGGTTAAGGAACTTTAGATTGTGCTGAAGTTACCGATGAAAAAAAAAAAAAAAAAAACAGCCTCAGACAAAAAAGGTCCACCACAATGTGCGCCAAGGCCAGCCTGCGCAATGAAGTTTGGTTTGATGAAAGCGTTCTGAAAGGTAGTACATGCAGCTTTGAATGTCATCGATTATGTAAAAGCTTTGATGTGATAAAGAATGCATAACGTTTGGGGGCCATGTGATAAAGAATGCATAACGTTTGGGGGCCATGTGTTGAAGAATGGATAACGTTTGGGGCCATGTGATAAAGAATGCATAACGTTTGGGGCCCAATCTGAATTGTTACATTGGGACCCGTTAGTGCCAACGCGCCATTTTTAAACAGCGAGGTGGACCCAATCTGTTGTGACTGCCCAGAACTCCGACAGGCTATGCGTTCTTTGCGGCTGTTTCGTTTACCCTCTGCAGTTAATATATGACCAGAATGATAATTGGGCGCACGCTCATCTGCAGACACTAACATTGGAAAGTTTTCTCTTCCTGCCAATCAGGGGACGTTACCGTGTTTGTATCCAGAGTGACAGAAAGGGCCAGCGCCCTTCACAAACATTTCCTTGTGTTGTGTGTGCAACCATGAATGGAGCTAGATCGAGAGATTATGATATCGCTTCCATCCTTTAGAAATAAAACACAAAAGCTGTTTCATGTGAAAGTCTGTCTGCACTATGTATTTACGTAGGGGTGTAAGTTTTTAGGCTGAGGGTAGGAAATCCAGCCAAAAAAATCTCTGAACACCTCTTAAGCCCAGAAAAAAAAAAACGTGTGCTATTTCATTTCAGGCTCCGGGGAAAATTCGCTCTTGCTTTCTCGGACTCCAAATGTTCCTGTTGTTTGGCAAACTGCTTTCTTCATAATGGTTTTGAAGGCCCAGTTTCACAGTTTTGCGGGGATTTCCTCGCGTAAAAAGGAAGATCTGTCTGGCTAGCACGTTACGAAGGGGTTCCCATTGCGACTGTCAAAGCCCAATTTTGTGAGCATTGAAACAATTTTTTTTTTTCGAAATTTCCAGTCTGCGCTCAATAGTTGGGGCTATCAGCGGGTAGCCTTGATAATGACGAGAAACTTGGTGAGCGGGACTGAAGATGTTTTAGCTCTGGAAAATCAAGAGGGAGTGACATGATAAGTATATTGACTAGGTAACTTAGAACAAATCTGGATCAAAATGATCGTCCAAAAACCTCCCATTCCATCCCCCGTTCCCAATCCCCTATCGCTCACTTCCACTTTCCAGCTCCGCTTATACTTGAAGGCCTGTGAAAATTTTGAGAATCAGTGTTCTCTCTGGAACGATTTTGAAAACTTGTTTTCATCTTTTTTTCTGGTTACTTAGAGCGCGTGGGGCACAATTCTTTGCGATTCTGCTAATTATTTTCTCTAATAACATAAAGCGCATAATCATCATGCCCCAGTTTGAGCAGACATTTGATTGGTCTGGTTACGTGGTAGGGTGTTGACAAGCTCTAGGATTCGATTACCACACAACATTATCCGGGCACGTGAATCCAAGCGGCAGCCAGCTCCGAACCACCAAAGAAGAGGTTACACTGCTGGAAGAAGACTTCCTTTGCCCAGAACCATCCGGGTTTGGGAGGAGCTGCCAGACAGTGACACCACTCTTGATGCTTTTAAATCAAGAGTTAAAAAAACTAATTCTGTAAAAACATCTTTTGTTTATTTACACACACACCACACACACACACACACACACACACACACACACACCTTTTTTTTTTTTTTTTTTTTTTTTTTTTTTTTACAAAATTATATGCTCGAATTTCCCTAGTCAGAAAAGGGCTCTGGCTGGACAGGTCACCATCTTCCTGTCGTTTTCTCTCTTTTTTTTTACCCCCCCCCCCCCCCCCCCCCCCCCCCCCTTTTTTCCCCCCACACCCCCCACCCCCCCCCCCCACCCCTTTTTTCCTTTTTTTTTTCACTCCGATCCCACCCTTGCCCTGAACTAGACGCAACCTGTATAGCACTTAAGCCTTAACATGAGATTTACGACTGCGAGTACTTCAGAATAGTACAGGTTGGTGCAGAATGTCTCTTTCGAGAGATCTTCAGCCTCTGATCCCCTCGTTACACACATCTGACGTATCTGGTCATACTAAACATGTCATCAAACGCTCTCTCTCTCTCTCTCTCTCTCTCTCTCTCTCTCTCTCCTCTCTCCTCTCCGCTTTTGTATTTTAAGTCTCTAACGATTTTGAGAGCCATGTTTCCGGCTTGGTCACTTAAATACAGTGGCCATCCCTTTCTTTTGATAGTTGATTGAAAGTTAATAGGAAGATCCCTTTTGAATTTTTATCAGCTCTATGTTCGTCTTGCCTTTTTATGTTGCTTTTGTGATTCATGTTTGCGTTTAATGGTTAACGCAGTTTGACATCTCACTGTGCTTCTGAAGATGTTAATGTCTGTCAGAAGGTTTCTTTTTTCGTTTTTGTGGTCGGTTTTAAGTGCCGGTCACACGCTTAGTCCCTTTTCAAGGGCAATCACCCGATGAAAAAGAAAAGGATGTACATGCTTATCTGTTACCCCTTAGAACATGAAAATTGCCAGCGTACTTACCACCATTGATATCATCACCATCACCACTCGGCGTTAATATCACTATTATCATCACCATCACCACTCTGCGTTAATATCACTATTCTCATCATCATCGCTACTCAGCGTTACTATCACTATCATCATCATCATCACTCAGCGTTACTATCACTATTATCATCATCATCACTACTCAGCGTTACTATCACTATTATATCATCATCACTGCTCAGCGTTACTATCACTATTATCATCATCATCATCACTCAGCGTTACTATCACTATTATCATCATCATCACTACTCAGCGTTACTATTACTATTATTATCATCATCACTGCTCAGCGTTACTATCACTATTATCATCGTCATCACTCAGCGTTACTATCACTATTATCATCATCACTACTCAGCGTTACTATCACTATTATCATCATCATCATCACTACTCAGCATTACTATCACTATTATCATCATCATCACTCAGCGTTTACAATCACTATTATCATCATCATCACTACTCAGCGTTACTATCACTATCATCATCATCACTACTCAGCGTCACTATCACTATTATCATCATCATCACTACTCAGCGTTACTATCACTATCATCATCATCACTACTCAGCGTCACTATCACTATTATCATCATCATCACTACTCAGTGTTACTATCATTATTGTCATTATCACCACTACTCAGCGTTACTATCACTATTGTCATTATCACCGTCACTATTCAGCGTTACTATCACTATTATCATCACTCAGTGTCACTACTGCACTGAACACCCGAACTCCATATATAGAAATCCCTCAGCTCGAGCTTCAGCTCGAATGCACATGCTCTCTCTCTCTCTCTCTCTCTCTCTCTCTCTCTCTCTCTCTCCTCTCTCTCTCTCTCTCTCTCACTGATAACTTGCACCAGTTGAGCTCATTCCCATACATCTGATGCTGCTACCAGTATCGTTGTTGCCATCAATACCGTTATTATTTGTAGTAATATTGGTCGTTGTTGTCGTTAAATGTTATCGTTATTCATTTCAGATTCGCCCGAGCAGGCGAGCAAACTCGAGCAGACTTAGAACAGAGCTCCATAGATCTGCTAGAGATCTTCCTCACTTGTGGATTTGAGGCTCTTAATGTTACCGACATCAACAACTACCAGCTACGCAACTCAGAAGATAGTCGAACTGCTCTGGGGCTGCATCCAAAAGCCCAAGGACAACTGGAGACCTGGTGATATCGTAAACTGCTTCCTCCAGGCTAGGAAAACCTGCCTCAGCCGTCCAGTCAAAATGGTCAAGACCATCCGCCTGCGAGGCACAGCAGCCCGCAAAATGCTATCCAGATATGACGATCTCAAGATCCTGTACCTTATCCGAGATCCGCGGGGTACCCTCACTTCACAACGTGCCGTCTTCAACGCTTTCAAATGGGAAAAATGTCGGGAACTTTTCCACAGACTACTGTCAAGTATTACGAGAGGATTTAGACCGTTTTGGGCCACTTGCTGGCGGAATACCCACAGAGAGTGAAGATCCTCCGCTATGAAACCCTGGCAGCCAGTCCCCTCCAGATTTCCGAGGACCTGTACTCCTTTTTAGGACTCAACTTCACCAGAGAGGTAAAGGCCTTCGTCTACAACAGAACAATGGCAGGATTAAAGGAGAACAGTGCTTACGGGACTTTACGGAGCAACTCTTCGGAAGCAGCGTATTCTTGGAATACAAGATAGGTCTGGAGGCGCTCAGATTGTCGATCGGAACTGCAAGGACATCTATGAGACCATGGGCTATGTTCCCGTGCGAACCCAGGAAGAACTGACAGATATGTCTTACAGTCTTCGCAGATCTGCAGTGTTTGGAGGACACGAGCTGTGATGCCTGTTTCGATTGAAGGACCGAGAGGGATGTGTCCTTCGATTTAATGTCTATCCGCATTGTGTTATGAGACCAAGCAATAACAACAATTTACAGAGAAAGATCTAGCTAGGCACGCACACACACACACACACACACACACACACACACACACACACACACCACACACACACACACACACACACGCCACGCACACGCACGCACGCACGCACACACGCACGCACGCGCATACACACACACATACACACACACACACACACACACACACACACACACACACCACACACACACACACACACACACCTCGTAGTCTTAAAATTTGATCTTAATGTTGAAAAGAACATCAGAGAGGAATAGTGTATGAAAACGGTGTGTCTTACTGCTCATGATCTCTCTCGTCTCTCTCCCTCCTCCTATCCACATCGTCTCTCCTCTCTCTCTCCCTTACTCTCTCCTCCTCTCTCTCCTCATCTCTCTCTCTCTCGCTCTCTCTCTCTCGCCGGTTTCTCTCTCCCTCTCTCTCTCTCTCTCTCTTCTCTCTCTCCCTCTCTCCCCCCTCTCTCTCTCCTCCTCTCTCTCCTCAGCCCCCTCCCCTCTCTCCGTCTCCCTCCATCTCTCTTCCCTCCTTCCGTCTCAAAAGTTCAGTATTTTGAAATAAGTTTCCAATGGCATTAGAACTCTAGTCAAAGTCATGTAATTCGTACATGGAAAAAACATTTCTTGGAGATTTTTTCCCGATATTGATGGTTTGAGTGTATAATCACATTCATTTCGGATAACGCAAAATATCCTTTTTTAATGTATGGTGTTTGAGGAAGTAACACAATACACATGCTTCCTTCATTTCAGTACAGTATGCTAGGAACCACTTATACATCTGAAAAAGCTATGTGTTGTTAAATGATTTCTGTTTAGATAAGAGATAATGAAAACAATCTATTTGTATATTATGGCAGCCATCAGGACCTTCTCCCTAAACAACAGTTTGAAGATGTTCTCTCTCACCAAGAGTCCTGTGCGGTACCCGTACTGCAAAACAGCCCAGATGTGACCTCCATTGTCGGCTTTACGACAATCGACATAACCTGGTTTATCCTGTAGCGTCGCGTCTTGTGTTGAATTGATGAGACCTTCACCATGGACAAATGGCTGATTCTTCAGATGAATTTTAGACTTTTTTGTTATTGTTCTAAACCCCTCATCTATTGAACTTGGTTGGGTGCAGTCTCTGTGTACGGAAAGAATTGAAAGAAAGTACTCATGTGCTGGTCCCACTTCCCTGTGCTTCATCTGCATCAATGTAGACAGCCCTAAGGGAAACAAATGTAGACAGCCCTAAGGGAAATGTAGAGAGCCCTAAGGAAACAAATGTAGACAGCCCTAATGGAAGCAAATGTAGACAGCCCTAAGGGAAACAAATGTAGACAGCCCTAAGGGAAATATAGACAGCCCTAAGGCAAACAAATGTAGACAGCCCTAAGGGAAACAAATGTAGACAGCCCTAAGGGAAATGTAGACAGCCCTAAGGGAAACAAATGTAGACAGCCCTAAGGGAAACAAGTGTAGACAGCCCTAAGGGAAACAAGTGTAGACAGCCCTAAGGGAAACAAATGTAGACAGCCCAAGGGAAATATAGACAGCCCTAGGGGAAACAAATGTAGATCGCCACAAGGGAAACAAATGTAGACCACCCTAAGGGAAACAAGTGTAGACAGCCCTAAGGGAAAGAAGTGTAGACAGCCCTAAGGGAAACAAACGTAGACCGCCCTAAGGGAAACAGGCAGACAGCGGTACTGCAAAACTGATCTGTGCTCCCCGGCCGTCCAAAGCGTTACAACTCAGGCAGTGGTGCCTGGAAACCTAATTTGTTAGCGCGTCCCATGGGAAACAAGAGTGGTACCTGGAAATCCAATCTATTTGCCCGACCCATACGAAACAAGATATGGCAGATAGTGATACTGGACATCTGATCAATCCTCCCCATCCTATGCGAAACGACACCCGTCAGTGATACTTGAAACCCTCTCTGTTTTCCCCATCTCAAGGGAAAGAACACAGACAGTAATACTGGAAACCCTGTCTGTTTTCCCCATCTCAGGGGAAACAACACGGACAGTAATGCAGGAAACCCCCTTTGTTTTCCCCATCTCAGGGGAAACAACACAGACGGTAATACTGGGAACACTATCTGTTTTCCCCATCTCAGGGGAAACAACACAGGCAGTAAAAATGGAAATGCCCTCTGTTTTCCCCATCTCAGGGGAAACAACATAGACAGCGATGTTGGGAACATCATCTGTTTTTCACCATCTCATGGCAAACAATACAGACAATGACACTGGAAACCCTATCTGTTTTCCTCAATTCAGGGGAAACAATACAACACAGACAGTGATACTGGAAACCCTCTCTACATGTTTTCTACATCTCAGGGGAAACAAAACACAGTGATGATACTGAAACCCTCTCTGTTTTCCCCATCTCAGGAGAAACAGCACTGACAGTGATACCTGGAAACCCCCTCTGCTTTCCACATCTCAGGGGAAACAACACAGACAGTAATACTGGAAACCCTCTCTGTTTCCCCATCTCAGGGGAAAAACACACAGACAGTGATATTGAAACACTGTTTTCCCCATCTCAGGGGAAACAACACAGACAGTGATACCTGGAAACCCCCAATGCTTTCCCCATCTCAGGGGACACAACACAGACAGTAATACTGGAAATCCCCTCTGCTTTCCCCATCTCAGGGGGAACAAACACAGACAGTGATACTGGAAATTCTCTGTTTTCCGCATCTCAGGGGAAACAACACAGATAGTGATACCGGGAAATCCCCTCTGTTTTCCCCATCTCAGTGTGAACAACACCGACAGTGATACCTAGAAATCCTGTTTTCCCCTTCCTATATACCTGAAACCCTTTTTTTTTTCTTCATCTCAGAGGAGACAACGCAGACAGTGGTACATGGAAACCCGATCAGTCCTCCCCATCCCATGGAAAACAATACAGACAGACACCGATAAAAGTACTTAGGAAACCCAGCTTACCCTGCCCATTGTAGGGGAAAGAACGCAGACCTTGGTACCTAAATACTCAAATTGTTCTCCAAGCCCCACGGGAAACAATGCTGAATACCCGGTCTGCCTTCCCGCCCATGGAATACAAAACAGCACGGACAGTGGTATCTGGAAACCCGTCCCATGGAAACAAGGCAAGACAGTGGTTCTTAAAATCCTGATCAGTCAGCCCCATCCCATGGGAACCAACGCAGATAGTAGTACATGAAAAATTCGGTCTGTCTTCCTCGTCCCATGGAGAACAACGCAGACAATGATACCTGGAAACCTGACCCACCTCCAGGTCCTGAGGGAAAGAAGCCAGATACTGAGGCCTCCAACCCATCTGTCTCCCCCATCACATTACAAGGTACTGTCTCTCTCCCCATCACATTACAAGGTACTGTCTGTCTCCCCCATCACATTACAAGGTACTGTCTGTCTCTCCCATCACATTACAAGGTACTGTCTGTCTGCCTCATCACATTACAAGGTACTGTCTGTCTCCCCCCATCACATTACAAGGTACTGTCTATCTGCCTCATCACATTACAAGGTACTGTCTGTCTCCCCCATCACATTACAAGGTACTGTCTGTCTCCCCCATCACATCACAATGTACTGTCTGTCTCCCCTATCACACTACAATGTACTGTCTGTCCCCCCCATCACAAGGTACTGTCTGTCTCCCTTATCACATTACAAGGTACTGTCTGTCTCCCCCTATCACATTACAAGGTACTGTCTGTCTCCTGTATCACAATACAAGGCACTGTCTGTCTCCCCCATCACAAGGTACTGTCTGTCTCCCCCCAATACATGACAAGGTACTGTCTGTCTCCCCCATCACATTACAAGATACTGTCTGTCTCCCCCCCATCACATTACAAGGTACTGTCTGTCTCCCCCATCACATTACAAGGTACTGACTGTCTCCCCCATCACATTACAAGATACTGTCTGTCTCCCCCCCACATCACATACAAGGTACTGTCTGTTTCCCCCGTCCATTATAAGATACTGTCTGTCTCCCCCATTACATCACAAGGTACTGTCTGTCTCCCCCATCACATTACAATGTACTGTCTGTCTGCCCCATCACATTACAAGGTACTGTCTGTCTGCCCCATCACATTTCAAGGTACTGTCTATCTCCCCCCGTCACATTACAAGGTGCTGTCTGTCTCCCCTATCGCATTCCAAAGTGTTGTCTGTCTCCCCCATCACATTACAAGGTACTGTCTGTCTCCCCCCATCATATTACAAGGCACTGTCTGTCCATCACATTACAAGGTACTGTCTGTCTCCCCCATTACATCACAAGGTACTGACTGTCTCCCTTATCACATTACAAGGTACTGTGTGTCTCCCCCATCACATTACAAGGCACTGACTGTCCCCTTATCACATTACAAGGTACTGTCTGTCTTCCCCATAACATTACAATGTACTGTCTGTCTCCCCCATCACATTCCAAAGTGTTGTCTGTCTCCACCATCACATTACAAGGCACTGTCTCCCCCATCACATTACAAGGTACTGTCTGTCTCCCCCATCACATTACAATGTACTGTCTGTCTGCCCCATCACATTACAAGGTACTGTCTGTCTCCCCCATCACATTACAAGGTGCTGTCTGTCTGCCCCATCACATTACAAGGTACTGTCGGTCTCCCTCATCACATTACAAGGTACTGTCTGTCTCCCCATCACATTACAAGGTACTGTCTGTCTCCCTCATCACATTACAAGGTACTGTCTGTCTCCCCCATCACATTACAAGGTACTGTCTGTCTGCCTCATCACATTACAAGGTACTGTCTGTCTGCCTCATCACACATTACAAGGTACTGTCTGTCTGCCTCATCACATTACAAGGTACTGTCTGTCTCCCCCATCACATTACAAGGTACTGACTGTCTCCCTTATCACCTTACAAGGTACTGTCTGTCTGCCCCATCGCATTACAAGGTACTGTCTGTCTCCCCCATCACATTACAAGGTACTGTCTGTCTCCCCCATCACGTTACAAGGTACTGTCTGTCTCCACCATCACATTACAAGGTACAGTCTGTCCCATCACATTACAAGGTACTGTCTACTGCCCCATTACATTACAAGGTACTGTCTGTCTCCCCCATCACATTACAAGGTACTGTCTGTCTGCCTCATCACATTACAAGGTACTGTCTGTCCCATCACATTACAAGGTACTGTCTACTGCCCCATTACATTACAAGATACTGTCTGTCTCCCCCATCACATTACAAGGTACTGACTGTCTGCCCCATTACATTACAAGGTACTGTCTACGTGCACCATCACTTTACAAGGTACACTGTCTACTTACCCCATCACATTACAAGGTACACTGTCTACTTGCCCCATCATATTACAAGGCACTGTCTGTCTGCCCCATCACATTACAAGGTACTGTCTGTCTGCCCCATCACATTACAAGGCACTGTCTACTGCCCCATCACATTACAGGGTACTGTCTGTCTGCTCCATCACATTACAAGGCACTGTCTGTCTCCCCCATCACATTACAAGGTACTGTGTGCCTCCCCCATCACATTACAAGGTACTGCCTGTCTCCCCCATCACATCACAAGGTACTGTCTGTCCCCTTATCACATTACAAGGTACTGTCTGTCTCCCCCATCACATTACAAGGTACTGTCTGTCTCCCCCATAACTTTACCAGATACCGACTAGTTACCCAATTACATTACAACGTACTGTCTACATGTCTCTGCACATTACAAGGTACTGTCTACTTGCCCCATCACATTACAAGGTACACTGTCTACTTGCCCCATCACATTACAAGGTACTGTCTACTTGCACCATCACATTACAAGGTACGGTCTACTTGCCCGTCACATTACAAGGTACACTGTCTACTTGCCCCATTACCTTACAAGGTACACTGTCTACTTACCCCATCACATTACAAGGTACACTGTCTACTTGCCCCATCACATTACAAGGTACACTGTCTACTTACCCCATCACATTACACGGTACACTGTCTACTTGCCCCATCACATTACAAGTTCACTGTCTACTTGCCCCATCACATTACAAGGTACTGTCTACTTGCCCCATCACATTACAAGGTACACTGTCTACTTGCCCCATCACATTACAAGGTGCACTGTCTACTTGCCCCATCACATTACAAGGTACACTGTCTTCTTACCCCATCACATTACACGGCACACTGTCTACTTGCCCCATCACATTACACGGTACACTGTCTACTTGCCCCATCACATTACAAGTTCACTGTCTACTTGCCCCATCACATTACATGGTACTGTCTACTTGCCCCATCACATTACAAGATACACTGTCTACTTGTCCCATCACATTACAAGGTACTGTCTACTTGCCCCATCACATTATATGGTACTGTCTACTTGCCCCATCACATTACAAGATACACTGTCTACTTGTCCCATCACATTACAAGGTACTGTCTACTTGCCCCATCACATTACAAGATACACTGTCTACTTGTCCCATCACATTACAAGGTACTGTCTACTTGCCCCATCACATTACATGATACTGTCTACTTGCCCCATCACATTACAAGGTACACTGTCTTCTTACCCCATCACATTACACGGTACACTGTCTACTTGCCCCATCACACATTACAAGTTCACTGTCTACTTGCCCCATCATATTACATGGTACTGTCTACTTGCCCCATCACATTACAAGATACACTGTCTACTTGTCCCATCACATTACAAGGTACTGTCTACTTGTCCCATCACATTACAAGGTACTGTCTACTTACCCCATCACATTACAAGGTACTGTCTGTCTGCCCCATCACATTACACGGTACACTGTCTACTTGCCCCATCATATTACAAGGTCTGTCTGCACAATCGCTTTCCAAGGGTAATATCTGTGTGCCTCATCCTATTATAAGCGTGCCATATGTCTGCCTTATCCCATTAGAAGGATGTGATTGTTGTCCCCATCCCATCACAAATGTTCTATATATCCGTCCCATCAGTCAGCTCTGTACAATGACAAGGGTTACTGTCTGCCCCATCCATAGGGCGCTGCCCTCTTTCTTGACCAGCATATTTGATTAAGAGATCAGGAGAGGCTAGAGAGATAGAATGACTTATTCAACGGGTAATTAAAGTAGTGTAAGCATTTTAGTAATTTTTTGTTCACATGTATGTGCTGTGTTCTGTTGGAGAAAGCACGTGAGAAAATCCAGTAGTTTCAATGAAGCCAATGCCTTAACATTTTTTTTTTTCAATTTTTGATGAAGGACACTACAACATTCGAAATTCAGCATGTTGGCAAATGTGAACATTTTTGTTAGTGAAAACAGTCTGCTTGAAAAGCTCGGTAGCTCTGGCCGTTACATCTAGTGTTGAGGAATTGGAGTGTTTGAAACTTCAATCATTGTTATAGTTGTTGGACATACGACGTGCTATTTTACGCCGTTGTATAAGGAAGACAGAAATGTGTACGGGAAGGAGGGGGGGGGGGGGGGGGGGGGGGGGGGGCAGAGTACATAAAATTTTGATAAATCTCTCTCTTTGTCCGTCTCTATGTCTGTGTCTGTCTGTCTGTCTGTCTGTCTGTCTCTCTCTCTCTCTCTCTCTCTCTCTCTCTCTCTCTCTCTCTGTTTTCATGTGCTGAACACAAAGATTGTACATTATTTCATATGCTGTCCTTGATGTTTTCTCAGACAGATCTTTTGTTCGTATACAAAATCGTACTATTAGAGAAGAAATGTAATCTTTGGAGAAGGCAGGTCGTATTTCATTGAGTTTCGCAGAGAGATGTTATCGTGTGATGTAAAATCACTGACTGCTCTTCTTTATTTTTAAAGTGGAAATCCCCACTTTTGAAAAGAAACAAGGAATGTTATGTTTATGTGTCATATATGCTTCATAGTGGATGGTGTAAACCAGATTTTAATAAAAGAAAGCAAGTATTGTGGGAATCATCAGTTGTTTTCAATGTATTACTTGTTAAGCATTCCCTTTTTTTCATTTCTTCAGCCCATAGAATTCCAGACTCGCCGCACTCATCCCACTAATGGAGACACTGCAGTTTCGCATGTGGTGTTTTTTGAGCTCTTGTTCTGATCCAACACATGGAACAACATCTCCTAGCGAACATTGATTGGTAAATTGTAAAGCCAGCGTAAACCAGACGCCATCACATCCATAGGCCTGCAGTCTCTACGACTTTATTGAAACTGGCAATTTTGACATGAAATAACTAATGCACAAAAGGGGGGAGGGGGGGGGGGGGGTATGGATTTGACAATTGTCTTTAGATCTGAGAATTGAGAACCACGTAAGTTACGGTTTATAATGTTTTTTGGGTTTGCGTATTTGTGTGTGGACAAGTAGGCTCACCTTGTATATAATCATTATGAAAAAACATATTTCGACTGGAGTGCTACATAATTCTGGAGATTTTCTGCAGGTATCATGCCATTTTCAGGCCGTTCCTGGAGCCACAGAGGAGTCTTAATGTGCTGCATTATCTGTGATCAACAGGCATTAGCATGGATAAGGTTGTGTGTGTGTGTGTGTGTGTGTGTGTGTGTGTGTGTGTGTGTGTGTGTGTGTACAGACTGCATGCCTGCTTTGTGCCTTTCTGTGTACGCCGTATATCTTCAAATTATGCAGCGTGATGATGTGTGCAAACAAAATACACTACATTTAGATATCGCTTTTTATTTGTTAAGAGCATGCTTTATAAACAGCATACTTTTTCCAAACACAGAGAGAATGCGAATGCGAATGCAAAGGTTTCTTCAATAGAGGCCAAGGCCCCTCATTGACATGGTACACATACAGAACACATATCAACTCTACTTGATGCACCTTGTGAGTCTGTATTATTCACATTAGAGAAAACGAATACCATATTAGAAACAACTGGCACAACAAATGTAAATTACATGGATATGCTAAGATGTTGCAGCATATAGTATTTTCTGAGCTGCATAAACATATTGTGCTAGATTGGATATAGTATTTTCATTTCTTTTCTTGATGACGAAAGCAAGTCAATTTGAATTTACGTACGTCATCGTAATACTTTGATTTAAGACTTTTCCTAATATCACCTAGACATGGACAACAGAATAAAAAATAAATTTCATCTTCTTTAGCCGGATGACAGTCGGCAAACCAACTCATTTTCCCTCTAGAGCCCTTATCTAAAACGGTGACAAGCAATGCTAGAAACGTCAAATCTAAATTAGTTAAAGCTCTTTTTATTCCAAGCTCCATTTTCATGTCAATGTCAACTTTTTTTCATGTATGATGTTTTAAAAAGTCTGTACTGTGCAAACATATCACTATCGTGCATGTAGCTGTGCCAGTCCTGCTATCTATAATCAGTCAATCTTTGTTTAAAACGTTTGAAAAAAGCTGGAACACATTCAACACCTTGATTACCCCGTATTTCTTCTTTTCCTTTGCGTACGCCTTGGTCTAAACGGTCAGTCTGGCCCTTGAGATGAAAAGTGCCGCTTTCTCCAGCGCTTATAGACTGCCGCAGAGCTTCGTTATTAGAGCTGTCTCTGTTGGCCACACCTCTCTCCTTGGCTGTTCATGTAATGAACATTTTGGAGCACATGCTCCGCTGACTGTTCTTTCTGCCCACAAGGACGGACTGGACAAGGCACCACCTTGAGCTTTCGGTACAAGTGACTGTTAAGTCTGTTGTGCCCGGCGCGGAGCCTCCCCAGGACACTTGTTGCTCTCTGGACTACAGATGATAATCATCCTAGGGTGTCCTGGGCGTTGTGATAGTCCGGTGATGCTTTGCATCTCGCTGTAGGTGATGCTGTTATTATAGTGCTCCCCCTAAGCACCGTCCTTCGCCAGCTGATCGGCTAACACGTTGCCTAGTATCCCGCAGTGGGCTGGAATCTACTGGAGCAACTCTTCTGTCAGTAGCAACTTTCTGCAGTGTTTCGCTGAGGCTTGGGAATTTGCTGTTCTGAAATGCCTGCAGGACAGAGAAGGCGTCAGATAGGAAGACAACCTGACAGGCATCACTGTCTGTGCTCTGGATGATGGAGGCAGCCTGCAGGAGGGTTTGTTCTCAGCTCTGTAATTTGTTCAGCACTTTGCTGTGGAAGCACTGCAAACTGTGGTCTCTCCACTGGGGAATTTGGCAAGGATGCCTGCTCCTCTGTCTGCCACGGCATTAGTTGCTGACCCATCGGTATAAACGTGAATCCACGCCTCCTGGGGGTAACGTTCAGCAATCATGGCAAGAGCGAAGGTCTCTTTTTTTTTTCTCTCATCCTGTCCATTTTCAGGGATGAGACAGGGGCAGTGGTGGAGAATCTGATGTCGGACTGGTCTGATGCCCAGAGTTCTGGAGCGTTTGAGGGGCAGTGGGGCAGTACGTCATCTGGCAGTTTGTCTTGATACTGTTGAGACAGCCTTTTGCTCTCATGGACGAAACTGCTCCTCTTCAAACAACTTTTGGTAAAGCCATCCAGTCTTCTTTTCATTGGATGATCAGGGAGACTCTGAAATTTTCTTGCCTGCATCATTATCTTGGATTCTCTGCGCTGGTTCAAAGGTTGGATGACTGCAAGTCGCTCCAATTCCTTCATGGCAGGGTCTGAGTTTAGACTTCATCTAGTGTTTGCTGGATTGTCTTTGAGCAAGTCGACCAGGCTGTGGAGCCATATTCAAAAGTGGTCCGACTGAACCCTGGTAGACAGTTTTAAGTATTCTCTCGTTAACTCCTCAAGTGGTGCCTGTCAACTTGCGTAAAATTGATAGCTTTCTTCAAGCCTTTGCCTCTACCTTAGCGATGTGTGGCTTCCAGGTCGCCCTTCTGTCAAAGGTGACACCAAGGTCTGTAGCTTCTTCATCCTCTTTCAGCTGAGGTCCCCCAAAAGTGATGGCGCCAGCTTTCTGTTTAGTGGAAAAGGTGAAGAGGGTCGTGGAAGACTTATTTATTTATTTACTTTATTGATGGTAATGCACCATTTCTCTGCCCAGCTGTTTAGCCGATCTATCGCTTGTTGCATACGGCAGTTGGCAGTGATGCGTGGTCTTCCATGCACCACATCACCAGGTCATCAATGTACAGTGCTGTCTTGATTCTCCTGGGCATCTCTGACACAAGGTCGTTGAGGAAAGCAAGAAGAGTGTTGGGGATAGAAGTCGCCCCACCCCCCACCCCCTCCCCCCTGTGGGACACCATGACGCAGCAGAATTTTCTTGCTATGTGTTCTGTCCATAGTGACTCTTGCTTTGCGGTTGTAGCGGTAGGATTTGATCCACTTGTGCATACTATCGGTGACTCCATTCCTCAGCAGTTTGACACGTAGTCCCTCCATCCAGACTTTGTCGAATGCCTTTTAGAGGTCGATCCAGGTGACAAAGACCAGCTTTTTGTTCCGGAAAAGCATCCTCAATTTCTTGAGAAAAATAAGTAGACTGGTCTTCAGTGGAGCGGAACTGGCGGAATTCGGCTTGTCCTGATGCAAGGAGGTTAGCCGGTTCCAGGTACCATCATTCACTATGCAGTCCGTGGTCTTCACAATACAACTGGTCAGGCTGATCAGGCGATAACAAGAGAGGGCTTTCTGGTATCCTTCCGTTTCTCCAGGAAGGAGATCATGCTTGCCTCACGCCAGATTTGCGGTTGTTTTCCTTTTTCCAACTGAGGTTAAAGATCTCGAAGAGTTTGTATACTGCTGCACTGCCAAGGTGTAACAGCATTTCATTGCTGATGCCATCCGGTCCTGGCGATTTCCTTGCCTTCAGCTTCTTTAAAGCAGATCTAAAGTTCTACAACTTTGATGGGCTGCCTCATGACTTCCACTTTTGTTTTGTTTCGTGTTCGTTATTTTCGGTCTCTCTGTGCTTGTCGTTGTTTACTGGGGCTGATTGCGATCTTGCTCTCATCGTACAAATCTGCAAATCTGTTGGCTGCTTGTTTCACAATTAGCATGTTCCTATTTTCTTCAAGGGTGACTTTTGCTCTGCTATTTCTTCTTCATTGAGCTGCTTGGTTAGTCTCCAGAGTTTCCCTGTCTTCCTAAAACTTCAGGGAAGCGGTTTCCTCCCTCCAACTTCTCCTGCTTGCTTGGAGCTTGTATTTGAGGGATCTGACTTTAGCCTGCTGGAGTTTGATGTTGCTTTCATCAGACGGGTAGTCTTCTGCTGCCCTCCTGGCTTCTGACAATTTATCTTCTAGGGCTTAAGTTCAGTACTCCAGTATGGCTTGTGATTCTGTCCAGCGCCTCTTAGTATGGTTGCATTGGAAGCCTTTAATATGCATTCATTGAACTCCTTCACGACCAGGTTGATGTCTCGCCCTTGGATTGTAATGTTTTGGGTAAGAGTGCTGTTCGGTGGTGGAAGGGCATCCAGTTTGTCTTCTTGTATCTCCACCAGGGGATTCGGTGCAGGCTCCAAGATTCAAGTGCAGGGACACAGGCCAATTGTCGCTTCCACCCAACTTTTCTCAAACCTAATGTAACCATCGAATGGTCAGATCGATAACCTGCTTCAATATCAGAATTTTCATAATAAGAAATAAGATACTCAGATAGTAAAAAAAAAAAAGTCTAATCAACCTTGCTTAAGTGGAGTTCGTTTACGCCAGGTATATCTCCTACATTCCGGATTCTCTTCCCTCCATATCTCTGCCAACCCAATTTCTTCTGTCATGTTTATGAGTTCTTCTCTTGCTTTCCGATTAATATCGTGTACATAGTTGTAACAGTCAAGATGGGGATCCATTGTGATGTTCCAATCACCCACACACAAAATATAATTGGTATCATAACTCCTTATGTTTTCCTTAAGCGTGCTGTAAAATAGTGGATCATCTTTATTAGGCCCATACACATTAACCAGGAGAAAGTGTTTTTCAAATGTACTAAATGCTACAATTCTGAAGTTTATCTCGTTGGACATTTGTTATTTTAAATTCAAAATAATTTGAAAATAATACAGCTACACCTCTGGAATTTGACCGATACGAGGCAAATAAGCATTTATAGCCCCATTCTGCAGTTACGTATTTCTCAAGTTTATTGGTAAAGTGGGGTGTCCTGTAGACAGTAAAGTGAATAATTTTTGATGTTTTAAATCGTGAAAGATATCCTACGTTTATGTATGTCTCCTAGACCTTGACAATTTAAGGACGCAATAGTTAGACTATCCGTGGCGATTGAAAAAAAACAATTCAAGTATACAAAGCATAGAACACAGGAGGTTAACACAATGGAAAACAAGAATGAAGCCCAGTTCTTCCATAAATCACAGCTTATATAACAATAATCCTCATTGAGTACATTGACGCACTGCTTCCCACAGTCTGTTACACAGAAACACATATCAACAGATACAAATATGAAAAAGAAAATGTACATAATCTTTGCATGAGAGATCTGAAAAATACGTAAAAAGATGTCGTAGTCTACTTGACCACCGTAAGCGAGCACTGAGTGCAAATGACTTTACAAAGAAAAAAAAAAAAGGGGGGGGGGGGGGGGGACGGGGGTGGTGGTGGTGATTGTGTCGACCGGCGTTTCAGAAGAAAAGAAGAAAGAAAGGGTCGAAAAAAAAAGGAAATATTCTGATTATAGTCTGAAAGTTAAACAGAGGGGGGAAAAAAATGTGAATGTCTTCTGTGCAGAAGGCCAGATCTGGAGTAGAAGTGGTGTACCATCTTCTGGAGTAAAACGTGGGACAGTCAAAAGGACTGTTGATCGCGATTAAATAATTGTCATGTTGCCAGTTTTCTACCTCTTCACCCCTTCGATCCATGTTGCCATATCCCCAGCTTTGAGAGTGGCTGTTGTGTCACCGACTACAAGAAAGTTGGAATCAGCCGTTGCAAGGGAGTCGAGAGATAGAGAGACGTGTCATTTGGGCGGTAGAATCTCACAAGATGCTAAGTCTGGACTTTCAACACCTGATATTCCGAGTTTTCCGTGTGTGGTGTGACAAGGCAGGCATTGATGTTATTCCTAACAATGGTCAGTATTCCTCCTTTGCGACGGTTTGTTCTATCGTACCTGAAGCACTGGCAGCCTCTACCTTTGGAGAGCTTGTGGCTCTGCAGGTGAGTCTCCTAAATGCAGCAGACTTGCACATTCTTTTCTTGCAGGCTATGCTCCAACTCTGTTGTTTTGTTCAGTACGCTTTGCAGTGCATGACCATGAATGGACCCTGCTCTCTGGAACTCTTGCGTACTTTGGTGCGGTGATAAGCATTCATTCTCGCTCTCTGGCGTCATATAGTGAAGAAAGTGGACCTCCAGTAGCTGTGACTGGACTCCGTTGAGGCTCAGAGCCCGGCATTGCACCACCCTGGAGGGACCTCGATGGGCGAACAACATTTGTTGACCGAGCTGGTCGTGTAAACATAACGGCGAATTATGCATGGTACCATGGTTTTTGACACAAGGTGCACTCTGGCCTAATACCGCTGTCTTCAGCCTTCCAGGTTTTTGTCATGGTTACCCCAGCCTTAGCTCGTGGCCCAAGGACCTACCCTGTCAGCTTAGAGGCCTGGACGTTTGAATACGTATCTTAACCGCATGATGTTGCCATGTGGACACCTAGAGCATTTCGAGAGGACAGCAGTGCCACCTGCTCACCCACCCCGTCCTGATAAGAACACCGCCAGTTGGTCCAGGGCTGCTTAATCGTCCAGGCGAGCCTGGGTTATTCAAGCTAACCTCCGTGTCTGGAGGCTGTTTTGCTCTCCGCCACCTGGCGACCCGCTGGGTTGGAGATGGTCACCCCACTACCGAACTGGAGGTAGTCTGGCCCCAGGACTGTCCCATACGAAAGGAAATCCACGTGAATTCAACAACTGTCAAATATTTGTCGCCCAAGTTTTCTTACCATTATTGTCTAAACTACACAGTGACTTGTATGCTTTTGATGGCAACCTGTTCTTGTCCATTTGGGTTAAACTCAACCAGTATTTTATACATTTAATGTACGAATTTATGTAAACTGGATATCCTCTGAACTTACCACATACAGGATCATTTGGAGTTCGAGTGTCAACACTTATAGAAAGTAGAATGATATCATCAGCGAGTAACAATATTGAGTAATTTGATCAGATCAAAACCCGCACCATAACAATCTTTTTCAATAATTCCCAATGCAAGTTCATTGATAAAAAGTGAAAACAGAACAGGGCAACAAACATCCCCTTGTTTTACCCCCCCGTATAAAATTCACATCTGCTAATTTTGCTCCTGATCTAATTTGCACCGTTCTGTGTATTTCTTACACAAGTAAAAAGCTTGCCTTTATACCATTTTTTCCAAGAAAGGGCCGCATCAAGTTCCTAAAAACTGAAACAAATGCTTTTTTTTCACAATCAACAAAAGCAATGTACAATCTTTGTTTGCAGACAGTTTTTGTATTGCAGCTTATAAAGTAAAGACATGATCAATAGTGGAATATCCCATTTTAAAAATAAACTTGGTGTTCACTAGTAATTTTATTAGATATACCCATTCCTGTAATCTAGAGTTAATGATAAAACCATATAATTTGCTACTTATATTACAAAATGAGATGCCTCTGTAGTTATTCACATCATTCACATCACCTTCTCAAACAGTGGCAAACATAGATTCATTCCAACTTTCTGACAAAACTCCTTTATCACACAAGAAATTGAATAACTTTGCCACGAAATTAGCGACAGACTCCCCGGAATACTTGAACGATTCACTGATAAGACCATCAGGTCCAGCAGCTTTACCATTTTTCATTTTCTTAATAGCGAGTAGTACCTCCTGTCTTGAGGAAGATGTCCGGATGGCTGTCAAAAGCTACGAGTGAGTAGTGCATTTTCTTTTGTTGGGAGACCAGGTCTAATTCTAGGTAGCAATATGTCTCTCCCTCCCCAAACAAATCACACTCCATAATGATTCTGCCAGCAGACAAGAGTCGTGTGACAGTTATCATGTCCAAATCCATGTACTACGAGAAGGCGAACAAGCTCCTGGAAGACACAGCAACCTGCGAACTTCTCAAGAAAGACCCCACAACCAAGTTCCCAACAAACTGAAACAGATACTCAAACGCCTCAAAGACACGGGCCGACTAACGTTGGAACAGTACGGGAAACTGTAGCCCACCATGACAGATGCACCCAAGTTCCATGGTCTACCTAAGGTGCACAAGAACGACGTCCCCCTCCGTCCCATAGTTGCATCCAGAGGTTCCCTCATGTATGAGACGACAAGATTCGTGGCGGACATTTTGCCCCCTCCGGTAGGACACACAGAACACCCACATCCACTACAGAGCCAACTAGTGGAGAAACTGAGTAACTCCATGTGTCATACGACGTCTCGGCACTTTTCACCAGTGTACCAGTGAAAGAGAGCGTGGAGATCATCAGACGCAGGTTACAGAACGACCAAACACTCCACCAACGCACATCTCTGACAGTGGATGACATCGGCGACATCTTAGCCTGCTGCCTCACTACCACCTACTTCACCTTCCAAGGCGAGTTCTGCCAACTGAAAGAAAGGGCAGCCATGGGTTCACTGGTGAGTCCTATAGTAGCCAACCTCTTCATGGAGGACTTTGAAGCGAAAGCACTGGCCTCGTTCCACTCTCCTCCACGCTACTGGGGCCACTATGTAGATGACACCATGACAATCCTACCCCAACGACTGGTGGAACAGTTCACTGAACATATGAACAACCAACATCCAGCCATCAAATTCACGAGGGAGTAGAGCAGAATGACTCCATTGCAATGCTGGACACACTCATCACCAGAACAGACGGCGTGCTTTCCTTCGCGGTCTACCGCAGACCGACCCACACAGACCAATACTTGCAGTTCGACAGCCACCAACCTCTGGAACACAAACTTAGGGTGATTCGAAACTCACCCACAGAGCCAATACCATCTGCTCAACTCCAGAGGCACAGTAGAAGGACAAAGACCACCTGAAGGAAGTGCTCACCATCTCAGGCTACCAGAAGTGGGCCTGGAACAGCCCAGGAACAAGAGATCTACCACCTCACCCCAACCACAAGCGAGAGAACAACAAGAGCGCAAGGGACATATCACCATTCCATGTGTTGGAGGTGGAAGTGAACCTCTGACCAGGAAGATCAGGAATCTAGGGGTCGCGGTCCATCCCAAGCCCACCAACACCATCCGCAGCCAACTCATCGCCCCAAGGACAGAACCAACAAACTCGACAAATCCGGCGTCATCTACAGAACAGACTGCCGTGACTGCAACCAACACTACGTCGGAGAAACAGAACGTCCCCTCCAAAAGAGACTCACAGAACACAAGAGGGACTCTTCACCTGTCGGAACACACCTGCACTCCGAGCAACACCAATTTGACACGGACAACGTCAACATCCTGGACAGAGAAAAACAAGTGGTTCCAGCGAGGGGTCAAGGAGGCCATCTACATGGCAGCCACCAACCCCCGCTCAACAGGGACCGGGGCCGCTACACCTTGCCCCCAGTGTACTTTGCACTGATTCGGTCACGTGACCTGGGTACGTCCCATGGTCGCGTGATCTGAATCGAGTTCACTCATTCAGCAACAGCATTGCTGAGGAAGATGGCTGGATGGCTATCGAAAGCTACAAGTGAGCAGTGCATTTTCTCTTGTGGGAGTCCAGGTCTAATTCTAGTTAGCAATATACCTCCTGTCTTGTTATAGATCTATCAGGCATAACATTTCCCGTATTATCCATACTACTAACTCGTTTTTTATCTAGTATACTTTTGAAATGCTCATGCCATTCATGAATGGATATATCATTTAGATGCTTTTTTACAACTCTTGTGCATTGTTCCCCAGAATAACTATTGACTTTTAATAGAACTCAAAAGTTCATTTAGCAAAGACTCTTTGTAATCTTTCGTCTTCCTTTTATTCAGTTATATTCACGTCTTGCGATACAGTACAAGGATGTATCATTTTTATCTCAAGTTTTCAACCATTCTCAACAGTCTACGCACCTTATGCTCATGACTCTGCATTCCTGGGCATAGCAATTATTCTGCTGAACTTAAATTCACCGGGTAATCTTTTTTTCCATTACCTGTGCTTGTTTTTTTTGTGTGTGTTTTTTTTGTTTGTTTTTTTTTTTTGTTTTTGTTTGTTTGTTTGTTTTGTTTTGTTATGTTTTGGATTTTTTTGACAATCTCGTTAATCCATTCAATGCCATATAAACATCGACATGAATCAACTCTTGTGCAGCCGTAATGCTGGTTGTTGTTTGTTTTTTTTTTTTAGTCTCGTGATCTCATTAAGTCAGAAAAATGTTGTTCGTGTTCCTTTTCCAACAATACTTCACAGTGACTTGTTTTTCGTTTAAATCATTACTGTTACATTTCAGATTATCTGGTTTCTCGTTATTTAAAACGATAGGTAAATGATCTTAATCGGTCCTCTCCAATTAATTTGTCTTTTAAAAAGTTCAAAAAGTCTGGAGCTCGCTACGAAATATTCTTTAATACTATTTCTAAAAGCAGAAATGTGAGTGAAATGACCCTGAATATCGCAAACATGTACAGAATATACAGATTTAACACAGTGCCCATGTTTAATCATTTCTTTCCATACTAGTTAAAATCTTATCTTCAGAACATCTTCGAGTATTTTTTTCAGGAAAAAATATGAGGTCCGTGCGTTTATGTCTTCACACAACAATAGATCAGTATCACCTAAGGAAAATAGCTTATCCACCACACATACTTCTAACATTTCAACCCTTTGTCACATCCATTCACAAAGTAATATGGTGCGTTTTCATGTGGAACATGAGCACAAACAAGCAGAACATCGTTATGAAACCAGAAAATCCCTATCAAGTATAAATGACAACGAGTAGGTACTGTACATCCATTAGGTGAACATATACCAAAATAGATTTGCGCACAAGCAAATTATTTCCTCCTGACAATCTTCCTTGCAGAGATAATTTAACTGCAGGCTTTATAAACAACTTGTGGTCTTTAAACGCATATTATTCAAACTTTTCATCAAACGTTTCTACGTGTCTACTAGACAAATGAAATCAAAAGAAGAAACAAAATGTATGTAATGGCACATGTGTTCCAATGAAGAAAAGAAAAATTATTTACGAATTCATCCAACACAAAACAGACAAACAAAAAAATTCTGACAAAAAAAAAAAAAAAAAAATACCGTTCTTCACCTCACGTAACTCATTATATCCATCCGTGTCGTCACATTCTTCCACGCAGTTACGAATACTCTCAACTGTCAGTTCATTTACACGCCTATAGACATCATCAATCGTAACAACATTTGCAAAATAGTCCACACGATCAGCACCATCACCCTCCACACACCCTTCCTTCTATCCTCCCTCCCCTCCCTTCCTGTGCATCACACCATTGATATAGCAACACACTAGGAAGAAAAGACATGCTGTACATCGCTCTGAGAAGGTAAAGTGTTTACTTGAAAAATTACAGACAGGTCAATGTCATCAATACAAAGAAAGATTGTCTTTTCAGAATACAAATTCATGTGTTTCATATTTACAATCACATTTACTTTCAAATCATCAACTGATACAGTTACTTCAGAAAGTGACCCCTGATTTCCGTGTTCTTTTTGCAAGTGTCTGCTGTACACGTGACAGTCACCAGCTCGGAATTCTCATTGCCAGCTGACTTCATGGCACACTCTTCACACATTCACTTCACTTGACATGAACCTAAATGGGGCAAACAATACTAAAACGGTGAAGGGTCATTTTGTTACATCACTTAATATACAGTGACGGGACAGTTTTGTGCCACAAGACCTCTCTAACCTGTATTTCATTGGAACAAGCTTGTCTTTGTCATCAGAACCAAATGTTTTTCCCATCAATGGCAAAATGATCATAAATCATCGACACTTTCTTTTTTTGCCGATTTCATATGTGGCACAAGTTTTTACCTAACATCCCTCACGCGTAAGGAATATTCTTCACTAACCAAAAAGACTCCGTTGTCTTTCAACTTCAACTTTGAGCGGAGATTTTTTTCTTTTTGTTTGAAAAAGGTACAACGGGCAACTATCGGGGAATCGGGCATAAACTTAATACGGTGAACACGGTCAAACTGGAAGTTATCGAATAACTCCAGTCTGTCCGCGATCATGTCCTCAACAAGGTCCTAACAATCTTGCCACTTTCGTCATCAGAAACGGGGGATTCCATGAATGAGTATGTTTATTTCGTTTTGACCTGCCTTCGAAATCCTCAACTTTCTTGTCAAAAGCTTCTACCTTTTCATTTCATTTTTCATTCTCATTTTCTAAAGATTCGTTCTTGTTTTTCAGATCAGAAAGTTCCTTTTTAATTCACTAAACTCACAGTGGACGTTAGGAAAAGTATCCTTGATCTGTTTCATACTGTCATACATGTTGTCAAACTTGCTGTTCAGTGCTATCATCATGTCCTTCAGATTAGGATATTATAAGTGGGATGCGGTCTCCTCAGGGTTGGTCTTAGCTTCTCCATACTGTAACGACCTGCAGTACCTCCAGCACTAGTCAGTCGGTCTGTCGTGTTCCATAAGACTTACAGCCAGGTGCTGGTCCAGGGTAAGTTCAACTTCACCACATTGATAATTTAGATTTCAAGATAAAGGGAGAGAATAACAAACCCCAGGGTGTTGTGTGTGTGTGTGTGTGTGTGTGTGTGTGTGTGTGAGAGAGAGAGAGAGAGAGAGAGAGAGAGAGAGAGAGAGAGAGAGAGAGAGATTATCATATCCTGGAACTTATACTGTGGCAAAACAAATTGAATAATCATGAAAATGGGGGAGGGGGGTTCAAACAGAATCACCCATGTAAATATTGTCAAAGTACAAAACAAAAGGATAGGGCGCAAAAAAAGAATCTTTCACATGAACATGATAGTCACAAAGATTTCAGGGGGCGGGGTGGGGGTGGGGGCGAAAATGATAACTATTCAACTATACAGTGTTCTACTGGATTGCAATGTGTTGCGTTGTGATGTATTTTATTGTGTTGTAAGAATTAGAACGTGAAAAATATGACAACTTCCTTGAACTTACCCTGTAGCAAGAACAAACTGAACAATCATGAAAGGGGGGAGGGGGAGGGGGGGCGCACATGGAATCATTCATGTAAATATTGTCAGTGTGCAAAACAACGGAGAGGGCGAATATGGAATCCTTCATATGAACATAACCATCATGTAAAGATAGGGAAGGGGAAGGGTGGGGCGAAAAAAAAAAGGATTGTACAGTGCTGCATTGCATGGTATTGTGTTGCTTTATATATATATATATATATATATATATATATATATATATATATATATATATATATATATATATATATATATATATATATATATATATATACGAAACGCTCGAATTTCAACTGCAGCAAGAATAAGTTCAATAATCATGAAAGGGAGGGGGAGGGGGGCACACATGGAATCATTTATACAAAAACTGTCAATGTGTAAAACAAAAGAAGAGGACACAAAAAGGGATCCTTCACATGAACATACCAATGATGTAAAATTGGGGGTAGGAAGGGCAACAATGGGAACTGTATAGTGGTATCTTTCTTGCATATCATTGTGTTGCGTTACAAATATCAGAACGTGAAAAATATGACATCCTCATCCTCAATCTTAAACTCGAGCATAATAAGTTCAACAAAATGAAAAGGAAGGAGGGGGCCCATGTAAATATTGGCCGTGTGTAAAAGAAAAGGAGAGGGCACAAAAGGAATCCTTTACATGAAAATGCCAATCTTGTAAAGATGGGGGGGGGGGGGGGGGGGGGGGGGGGGGGGAGCAAAAATGAGGACTGTATAGTATTGCATAGTAATGTGTTGCATTGCAATGTATTGTATTTTGTTACGGGTGCGAGAACGTGAAAAGTATTACAACATCCTCGAACTTAAAATGTAGCAAGAATAAGCTAAATAATCCTGAAAGGGAAGGGGACACAAATGGAATCATTCATGTAATTATTGTCAGGGTGTAGAAAAAAAGGGAGGGGCGCGCAAAAAGGAATCCTTCCCAAGAACACAGAAATAGGACTGTTTAGTGTTACATTGTATTGTCCTGAGTTGTTTTGCAATGCATTGTGTTGTATTGCATTGTACTGTGTTGTATTGCAATGCATTGTGTTGCATTGCAATGCATTGTGTTGTATTGCATTGCATTGTGTTGTATTGCATTGTACTGTGTTGTATTGCATTGTACTGTGTTGTATTGCAATGCATTGTGTTGAATTGCAATGCCTTGTGTTGTATTGAATTGTAGTGTGTTGTATTGCAATGCATTATGTTGTATTGCGATGCATTGCGTTGTATTGCATTGCAGTGTGTTCTACTGTATTGTATTGCATTGTGTTGTATTGTACTGTGTTGTATTGCATTGTACTGAGTTGTATTGCATTGTACTGTATTGTATTGCAGTGTATTGTATTGCATTGTGCTGTGCTGTATTGCATTGTACTGTACTGTATTGCATTGTAGTATGTTGTACTGCATTGTACTGTGTTGTATAGCAGTGTACTGTGTTGTATTGCATTGTACCGTGTTGAAATGCAATGCATTGTGTTGTATTGCATTGTAGTGTGTTGTACTGTATTGTATTGTAGTGAATTGTACTGTGGTTTACTGTATTGTGTTGTATTGCATTGTAGTGCACTGTGTTGTATTGTATTGCATTGTACTGTGTTGTACTGTATTTATTGCAATGCATTGTACTGTGTTGTATTACATTGTACTGTGTTGTATTGCATTGTACTGTGTTGTATTGCATTGTATTTGCATTGTACTGTGTTGTACTGTATTGTATTGTAATGCATTGTACTGTGTTGTATTACATTGTACTGTGTTGCATTGCATTGTACTGTGTTTGTAGTGCATTGTACTGTGTTGTAGTGCATTGTACAGTGTTGAATTGCAGTGCATTTGTGTTGAATTGCAATACATTGTGTTGTGTATTCCATTGTACTGCGTTGTATTGTATTGCATTGTAGTGTGTTGTGTTGTATTGTATTATTGTAGTGTGTTGTACTGTATTGTTTTGCATTCAATTGTACTGTGTTGTACTGTATTGTGTTGTATTGCATTGTAGTTTGTTGTTCTATGTTGTATTGCATTGCATTATAGTGTGATGTACTGTATTGTATTGTATTGCATTGTAGTGTGTAGTATTCCATTGTACTATGTCGTATTGCATTGTACTGTGTTGTATTGAATAGTACTGTGTTGTATTGCAATGCATTGTGTTGAATTGCAATGCATCGCGTTTTATTGCATTGTAGTGTATTGTGTTGTATTGTATTGTATTCTATTGCACTGTGTTGAATTGCAATGTATTCTGTTGAATTGCAGTGCACTGTGTTATATTGCATTGTACTGTGTTGTATTGTATTGTATTGCATTTTAGTGTGTTTGTACTGTATTGTATTGCATTGTAGTGTGTTGTACTAAATTGTATTGTATTGCACTCTAGTGTGTTGTACTGTATTGTGTTGTACTGTATTGTGTTGTATTGCATTGTAGTGTGTTGTATTGCATTGTGTTGTATTGCATTGTAGTGTGTTGTACTGTATTGTATTGTATTGCATTGTAGTGTGTTGTATTGCATTGTGTTGTATTGCATTGTAGTGTGTTGTACTGTATTGTATTGTATTGCATTGTAGTGTGTTGTATTCCATTGTACTGTGCTGTATTGCATTGTACTGTGTTGTACTGCAAAGCATTGTGTTAAATTGCAATGCATTGTGTTGTATTGCATTGTAGTATAGTGTGCTGTATTGTTTTGTAGTTTAGTGTGTTGTATTGCGTTGTACTGTATTGTATTGCATTGTACTGTATTGTATTGCAGTGTACTGTGTTGTATTGTATTGCATTGTAGTGTGTTGTACTGTATTGTGTTGTATTGCATCGTAGTGTGTTGTACTGTATTGTATTGCATTGTACTGTATTATGTTGTATTGCATTGTACTGTGTTGTATCGCAATGCATGTGTTGTACTGCATTGTGTACTGTGCTGAATTGCAATACATTGTGTTGTATTGCGTTGTATTGCATTGTACTGTGTTGTATTGCAATGCATAGTGTTGTACTGCATTGTGTACTGTGTTGTATTGCAATACATTGTGTTCTATGCATTGTACTGTGCTGTGTTGCAATTTATTGTGTTGTGTTGCAATCTACTGTGTTGTATTGCATTGTTCTGTGTTGTATTGTATGTGTTGTTGTATTGCATTGTACTGTGTTGTACTATAATGCATTATGTTGTATTGTATTGTACTGTGTTGTACTCTATTGTATTCTGTTGTATTGCAATGTAGTGTGTTGCGTTGCATTGTGCTGTGTTTCACTGTATTATGTTGTATTGCATTGTACTGTGTTGTGTTGCAATGTATTGCGTTATATTGCATTGAACTGTGTGTGCATTGCGATGTATTGAGTTATATTGCAATGTATTATGTTGTATTGCATTGTGCTCTTTTGTACTGCAATGTATTGTGGTGCATTGCATTGTGCTGGGGAGAGGGAGGACTCTGACCTCACTTGACCATGTAAAGATGGGGAGAGGGAGGACTCTGACCTCACTTGACCATGTAAAGATGGGGAGAGGGAGGACTCGGTAAAGTGACGTGCCGCTACTTTGTTTGGTGAGTGGAGACGTGACGTGACAAATCGTTATCTTTAAGCTGACATCAATGTTTCCAGTACCTTGTGCGTTGCATTGTACTGTATTTTACTGTATTATGTGTATTGCATTGTACTGTGTTGTATTGCAATGTATTGCGTTATATTGCATTGAGCTGTGTTGTATTGCAATGTACGGAGTTGTACTGCAATGTATTATGTTGTATAGCATTGTGCTCTTTTGTACTGCAATGTATTGTGGTGCATTGCATTGTGCTGGGTTGTACTGCAATGTATTGTGTTGTTTTGCATTGTACTGTGTTGTACTGTATTGTATTGTGTTGTATTGCATTGCACTGTGTTGTACAGCAATGTATTGTGTTGTTTTGCATTGTACTGTGTTGTGCTGCAATGTATTGTGTTGTATTATATATATATATATATATATATATATATATATATATATATATATATATATATATATATATATATATATATATATATATATATCAGAACGTGAAAATATTACGAAATAGTCGAACTCGCACTGTGGCAAGAACAATTTCAATACTCATTAAAAGGACTGAAGGGGGTATGAATGAAATCAGTCATGTAAATTATTGTCAATGTGTAAAACAAAAGGACAGGGTGCAAAAAAAATCCTTCACATGACATAACAATTATGTAAAGATGAGTGAGGTAGGGCGAAACTGAAGACTGTATAGTTGCCTTGTATGGTATCGCGTTATATTGCAATGTGTTGTGTTGTGTTACAAATATCAGAATGTGAAAAATATTACGACATCCTGGAATCTTAACTCCAGCAAGAACAAGTTCAAGGAAAAAAAAAAAAAAAGGGGGGGGGGCGCTAATGCTACCATTGATATAAATATTGTCAATGTGTAAAAGAACAGGAGAGGGTGCGAAAGGAATCCTACACTTGATCATGTAAAAATGGGAGGAAGGAGGACTGTGACTTCACTTGACTTTATTAAGATGGGGAGAGGGAGGACTGTGACCCCCCTTGACCACGTAAAGATGGGGAGAAGGAGGACTCTGACCTCACTTGACCATGTAAAGATGGGAGAGGGAGGACTGTGACCTCACTTGACCATGTAAAGATGGGGAGAGGGAGAACTGTGACCTCACTTGACCATGTAAAGATGGGGAGAGGGAGAACTGTGACCTCACTTGACCATGTAAAGATGGGGAGAGGGAGAACTGTGACCTCACTTGACCATGTAAAGATGGGGAGAAGGAGGACTCTGACCTCACTTGACCATGTAAAGATGGGGAGAGAAGGAGGACTCTGACCTCACTTGACCATGTAAAGATGGGGAGAAGGAGGACTCTGACCTCACTTGACCATGTAAAGATGGGGAGAAGGAGGACTCTGACCTCACTTGACCATGTAAAGATGGGGAGAGGGAGAACTCTGACCTCACTGACCATGTAAAGATGGGGAGAGGGAGAACTCTGACCTCACTTGACCATGTAAATATGGGGAGAAGGAGGACTCTGACCTCACTTGACCATGTAAAGATGGGGAGAAGGAGGACTCTGACCTCACTTGACCATGTAAAGATGGGGAGAAGGAGGACTCTGACCTCACTTGACCATGTAAAGATGGGGAGAGGGAGAACTCTTACCTCACTTGACCATGTAAAGATGGGGAGAAGGAGGACTCTGACCTCACTTGACCATGTAAAGATGGGGAGAAGGGAGGACTCTGACCTCACTTGACCATGTAAAGATGGGGAGAAGGAGGACTCTGACCTCACTTGACCATGTAAAGATGGGGAGAAGAGGAGGACTCTGACCTCACTTGACCATGTAAAGATGGGGAGAAGGAGGACTCTGACTTCCGATCGTCGGTAAAGTGAAGTGCCGCTACTGTGTTGAAAACTTTTTCCACCGCAGTAGATGAAGATAATTTAGTGTAGAGTCGGTGAACTGTTTCATAATTTTCATATTTAAAAAAATAATTGACTTTGTTTGGTGAGTGGAGACGTGGCTGTGACAAATCGTTATCTTTAACCTGACATCAATGTTTCCAGTACCTTGTGCGATTGGCGTCATGAATTTGTCTGTCTTCTTATTCTTGGTATTGGTCTACAAGCAGGATGACTAGCGCTGTATCAAGGTATTTTAACGGGAAAGATACGAAACATCGACCTCATCGAATTAGGACACTGGCGCCAGTCCGGAGTTACACACAGTGTTACAGAGAGGAGAGATCGGGGAAAAAAACAGACACGGTTGTGAGAACGGCAAGGAGGACACTCTGAGCCCTCTAGACGCTCCAATGGAAATTAGAACAGGCATGAAGAACCTCGCAGCAAAAGATTACATTAGAGATCTGAGGAGGGAGATGGGGAAGGAATTAGGTAGGCTTGCAGAGGAACAGGAAGCAAGAATAGATAAACTCTCGAGGGGGGGGGGGGGGGGGGGAGGGGGGAGTTATTTATGAACTGAAGAATGAACGAGGTGCACAGACTGCGCAGAACAAGCAACTGAGAACAAGCAATATAGCGCGCAATACCATACAAGGCAACTGAGACGGAAGAATGAAGAGCTGCGTGGACAGTTACTTTAATCCAGAAAAGAGCAAGCCACTCTGAAGTGTGCCATCAACGACCGGAAAAACAACATGGCAGACAGTTCAATCTAAGAATGTTTGGTGTGCCTGAAGTTAAAACGGGTGCAGAGACAATGGAAGAGCACGAACATCTTTACCACCAAAGTCGGGGTCAGGGTGTCGCAAGGTGAGCTACGAATAGTTCACCGACTGGGAAAGCCGGGATGAACGCAACCAAGGCCAATTATAGTGCGTTTTCATTGGAGAATGGTGATAGGGAAAGTTCTGACAGAGATACGAAAACTAAAGCAATCAGGCATGTCAGTCAGGGAAGACCTGGTTTACTTGGATTACTTTTAAAGACTGATCACTCGACCACTTTGACAGCATGGTCATCAAACGGAAAGATTTTGGTCAAAACAAAAAGTAGAAGAACACTAAGACCAGATATGAGCGTGAATGTAGGGGAAGGTGTTGACGAAAGCAATGCTTGAATGTCGACATTGTGACCTCTCTATAGGTGCAGGGACCCTACTTCTTGACTGGATTACATGCCTTTACCCCCACTGACCGATTTCTATGCTGTCCAATCTTCTGTGCCACCTCAGAGGCATTGCGACCACGCCGCTCATTCCGACCCACCGTCCACAGCCGCAGCCGGCCAAGCCTGCCACAACCCCGGGCACGGCAATCCACGAGGAGCAGCCAATATCAAGTCGTCAAGAGGCAGAAAGACACTGCCCTGCTACCGACTCACTTCGGTGGTGTTCAGTGGTGCCTGCTCTGATCCAATATACGCAGGATACCACCTACTAAGCCGCCTACTGACAATAACAATTGCTTTGTCGCGGAAGCAGCGTGAGTGAACTGTCCCTTCGGAGAGCGTCGCCACGTCCGTCCAACGACAGCCCCCATGAGCCCGCCGATGGCACTATGAGGGCAGGGCATAAAGGGCCACAGAAGTTGACTTCTTTCCATGCTGATCAATGAGGATGAGGATGATGAAGATGATGCTACGGATTTCCATTCCGGTCTGAGACTGTATGACAAAGCTGTACGCTACGCCTGCTTTTATAATATATATACCGGTGTCAACCACGCCCGAGAGAGATACAGACACCTGCAGCGTTGGTCAGGAAATTCAAGCTACACTCTCAGAGACGCACTGATTGAATAGATAAAACTCGACTGTGTGATCCCTGCGCCCCCAACTGAGCCTGTAACATACGCAGCTCTGGGTAGGAGCCGATCCGGACAGAAAAATCCCACATAGTTCTAATGTAATTCGAACCCACGACCTCCCAGCCTGGAGTCCGCGACGCTAACCACTTCGCTACGACGGCTGGTACTATTTGAAATAGTTGCTCGTGTCCCGCTTTATCATCTTTTGATTTTCACTCGCGCTGTAGTGATGTTCCATTTTCATGTCATTTTGAGTGCCATTTTTGTGTCAATTTGAGCGCCATTTTTGTGTCATTTTGAACGCCTTTTTGTGTAGTCGTCTGTAGTGATGCGTTGGTGGTAGTTATAACCATGAAGTGACTATCGTTTGATCAACACAACCATGGTGTCAGTTTGACGAAGGTTGTCAGACTCGATGAGAGTGTGTGTGAAGGTGAGATCAATAACACACACGCAAGCGCGCGCGCGCGCGCGCGCACGCACGCACGCACGCACGCACGCACGCACACAGGTAAATTACACATACTGTTAAAATGTTGCAAAATGAACCTGCTTGTTATGCAAAAAAAAATGATAATAATAATAAAGCAAAGTACTTACACAAAAATAATTGAGTGAAAAAAGTACATATACAAACAAAGGCGCACTCTCAACCCATACGCATTCACATACACAGGCAAACACACACACACACACACACACACACACACACACACACACACACACGCGCGCGCGCGCGCGCGCGCGCGCGCGCACGTGTACTTGTGCACGTTCTGCACATGCGTCATTTTGCATGCGTTGTGCAACATTGTAATAAATACAAGCAAGCAAAGACTTTCATTTCTTGTGCTATTTATGTAACAACAATAACCAATATATCTATAAACCTAACTGACTACAGACGGGTGACAGAATCAAGTTATTAATAATAACGTCTTAGAGAGCTATTCAATACTACAGGTGGCAAGCATATTTTCACTTTATCAATTGCAGATCTAAAAGAAAAATTTTTAAAGATGTTAACTGCAGTTATCATCATAGAAATGTCAATAATGACATGTATTGAGTAAGACTATGGAAGAAAATCATAAATGCTCCTCCATGGAAGCAATCATTTTTAGTGAAATCCAATTATTTTGTTTGTTTGTTATTTTGTCTGGGTGAGGGTAAAAAGAAGGTGAATGGGAAGGAAGGAAGGGGGGGGGGGGATAGGAACTGTGTTTTCTCATTGTCTGTTTCATCATTGTCACTGCTGATGAATAAACATATACTTTTCGATCTTCCCAGGATCCTTCCATATACTTTCGACACTCCCAGTGAGTGTGTGTGTATGTGTGTGTGTGCGTGTGTATATACGGAGGGGGGTGGAGTGGGTTTGGATGACGAGGACGGCGACTGGGGGGGTCACCTTTTATTTTGAGTGAAAGAGAAGCAGAAATCGCAATTCTTGTTTTTGGAGCATTGCACGCTTTTCATCCCCACGAAAGTAAGAAAGGCTAGGTGTCTATGGGAATGAGGATAAACAAGAATATTTCATAAATCATTATGAACGAATATTAAACACAAACACGGCGGTTTTTGCTTGTTAAATCACTACTGGGGTTTCTTTATTCCTTCCATATTATTTTTTGAATAAACGTTGCATCCATTTTGCTTGTTTTGATGTTGACATGTTGCGTGTATTTTGCCTAGAAGAATGCTGGTCACAAGTATGATGATTTGTTCACACACACACACACACACACACACACACACACACACACACACACACACACACATCCGCGCACGCGCGCACGCACACACACACACACACACACACACACACACACACACACACACACACACACACACACACACACACACACATTCACGGATCTACATATGTGCACGCGAACACACACGCTTTCATGCTCGAACACAATATAAACACGTGCACGCGGGAACGCACATAGACAAGGGAGGGCTGAGGTGATGACTGGTGGTGTGGGGAGTATGATTTTTTTAAATTCATTTAAAAAAATTGTAAGCCACAGTAGGACGATTATCATGATGTTTGTAGACTCCCCCTTGTCTACTTCCCCTGTCCCCCAATTAGGCGTGTTCTCCACATCGCTACCACTCGCCATCAGAGCAAATGATACTGACTGAGAGTATTCTCAAAAGCAATGTAAGTAGAGCTGTGGTAATGTTGACAGTGATTGATATCATTTGGTACTGGTGGCGATTACTATGACTTCGATTGTTTCATTGCTTTCGATGTTCTCATCCTATCGTGAGTGTGAGCAAGGGTTTTACAGATAAGTATGAGCTGGCGATTGTTGTCATAAGATTTTTGAATTTTTGTTGAAAGGGTAATACAGCAGAAATGTCTCTGTGTTATAGCTTTAATGTTTTCACACGCTGTGTCCTCACCGTGAGATGTTGAGACCCACCGATTTGTCGCACACGCCGATTTTGTCTTACGTGCGACAAATCGGCGGTTCAGCCTCACGCTGCTTTCTCGCACATGTATAGGTGTGTGTGTGTGTGTGTGTGTGTGTGTGTGTGTGTGTGTGTGTGTGTGTGTGTGTGAATGGGAGAGAGAGATGAAAAGACAGAGAGAGAGAGAGAGAGAGAGAGAGAGAGAGAGAGAGAGAGAGAGAGAGAGAAATGAAAATGAAATGAAAAAAAATGAAACGAAATGAAATGAATGAAATAAAAAAAATCTTTTAATTATTTTGCAAAAAAATAGCAAATAGCTTTCAGGAGGAGACCACCATGGGAACCTATAGTACATTGGGCGCCACGCTTTCTCTCTCTCTCTCTCTCTCTCTCTCTCTCTCTCTCTCTCTCTCTCTCTCTCTCTCTCTCTCTCTCTCTCTCACACACACACACACACACACACACACACACACACTGTCTGTCTGTCTGTCTGCCTCTCTCTCTCTCTCATGATTTTTTTTCAGTCTTAGCATTCTTATGCTCACAACTAGCTTTTGTATCTATTTTGTTTTTTAATGTCTGACATGACTGTATGTCGCTAATGTGTGCTTGCATGTGGTGTGTGTGTGTGTGTGTGTGTGTGTGTGTGTGTGTGTGTGTGTGTGTGTATATGTGTGTGCATGTGCGCGTGCATGCGTGCGTGCGTGCGTGAGTGCGTGTGTGTGTGTGTGTGTGTGTGTGTGTGTGTGTGTGTGTGTGTGAATGTGAGTGTGTGTGTATGAATGTATCTGCGTATTTGTGCTTGTAATATGTTGGATATGCGTGTGCTCGCGCACGTGCGTGTGTGTGTTTGTATTAGTGTATGTATATGTCAGTGTCAGTCACTGGACATGGAGAAAACGGGCCTGTCAGCCGCCGCTCGGCGACACCCTGGGCAAAGTCAACTGTCTGGGCCCGTATGCATTAGTCGACGATAGTTTATCCCGGCCATAGAGCCTATCCTTAGACTAGCTATCCTCGGGATAAATTTTTAGCCTCAGTTCGATGCAGAAGTCGGGGTTGGGTACGACGATAGCTAACTGTGGGATAAGCCACAATCTATTTTTAGTTTAGGACATTTCCGAAATGCTCTGGTGTCACCTTCAACCATTTACAATCCACATGTTTTTCTCTTGACACTGGGGCACGATGTTAATGGTGAGCACAACCTGAGCCTTGGACTCACAAAAGAGTGTCAGGAAGAATTCCTCAGGTTTTTGAGAATTGACAGACGGAGCGGTAATGAGGAGGGAGAAGGACAGAGTGATGAGGAGGAGGGAGGACAGAGTGATGAGGAGGGAGGAGGACAGAGTGATGAGGAGGGAGGAGACAGAGTGATGATGAGGAGGGAGGAGGACAGAGTGATGAGAGGAGGAGGGGAGGACAGAGTGATGAGGAGAGGGAGGAGGACAGAGAGTGATGAGGAGGGAGGACAGAGGTGATGAGGAGGGAGGACAGAGTGATGAGGAGGGAGGAGGGAGTGATGAGGGGGAGGGAGGAGGACAGAGGAGTGAGGAGGACAGAGTGATGAGGAGGGAGAGGACAGAGTGAGAGGAGGAGGGAGGACAGAGTGATGAGGAGGGAGGAGGACAGAGAGTGATGAGGAGGGAGGACAGAGTGATGAGGAGGGAGAGGACAGAGTGATGAGGAGGGAGGGAGGACAGAGTGATGAGGAGGAGGGAGGAGGACACAGATGAGAGAGAGGGAGGAGGACAGAGTGATGAGGAGGGAGGAGGACAGAGTGATGAGGAGGGAGGGAGAAGGACAGAGTGATGAGGAGGGAGGGACAGAGTGATGAGGAGGGGGAGGAGGACAGAGTGATGAGGAGGGAGGAGGAGGACAGAGTGATGAGGAGGGAGGAGACAGAGTGATGAGGAGGGAGAGGAGGACAGAGTGATGAGGAGGGAGGAGGACAGAGTGATGAGGGAGGAGGGGACAGAGTGATGAGGAGGAGGAGGAGGAGAGACATGAGGAGGGAGGGAAGAAGGACAGAGATGATGAGGAGGAGGACAGAGTGATGAGGAGGGAGGGAGGAGTGAGTGATGAGGAGGGGGAGGACAGACAGAGAGGAGAGGAGGAGGAGGACAGAGTGATGAGGAGGGAGAAGGACAGAGTGATGAGGAGGGAGGGAGGAGACAGTGATGAGGATGAGGAGGAGAGAGGAGAGAGATGAGAGGGAGGACAGGAGAGAGTGATGAGGAGGGAGGAGGACAGAGTGATGAGGAGGGAGGAGGACAGAGTGATGAGGAGGGAGGAGGGGACAGAGTGATGAGGGGAGGAGGGACAGAGTGATGAGGAGGGAGGAGGACAGAGTGATGAGGAGGGAGGAGGAGGACAGAGTGAGGAGGAGGAGGAGGAGGACAGAGTGATGAGGAGGGAGGAGGACAGAGTGATGAGGAGGGAGGAGGAGACAGAGTGATGAGGAGGAGGAGAGAGATGAGGAGGGAGGGGAGGAGAGTGAGTGAGAGGAGGGAGGAGGACAGAGTGATGAGGAGGGAGGAGGACAGAGTGAGTGAGGAGGAGTGGAGGAGAGGGAGGAGGACAGAGTGAGGAGGAGGGAGGAGGACAGAGTGATGAGGGAGGGAGGACAGAGTGATGAGGAGGGAGGAGGACAGAGTGATGAGGAGGGAGGAGGGACAGAGTGATGAGGAGAGGGGAGGACAGAGTGATGAGGAGGGAGAAGGACAGAGTGATGAGGAGGGAGAAGGACAGAGTGATGAGGAGGGAGGACAGAGTGATGAGGAGGGAGGGAGGACAGAGTGATGAGGAGGGAGAGAAGGACAGAGTGATGAGGAGGAGGAGGACAGAGTGATGAGGGGAGGAGGAGGAGGACAGAGTGATGAGGAGGGAGGGAGAGAGGACAGAGTGATGAGGAGGAGAGACAGAGTGATGAGGAGGGAGAAGGACAGAGTGATGAGGAGGAGAGAGGGACAGAGTGATGAGGAGGGAGAGAGGGACAGAGTGATGAGGAGAGGAGGGAGGACAGAGTGATGATGAGGGAGGGAGGAGGACAGAGTGATGAGGAGGGAGGAGGACAGAGTGATGAGGAGGGAGGACAGAGTGAGGAGGAGGGAGGAGGACAGAGTGATGAGGAGGAGGAGGAGGACAGAGTGATGAGGAGGGAGAAGGACAGAGTGATGAGGAGGGAGGAGGACAGAGTGATGAGGAGGAGGGAGGACAGAGGATGAGGAGGAGGAGGAGGAGTGATGAGGAGAGTGATGAGGAGGGAGGAGGAGGACAGAGTGATGAGGAGGGAGGAGGACAGAGTGATGAGGAGGGAGAAGGACAGAGTGATGAGGAGGGAGGGACAGAGAGATGAGGAGGGAGGAGGACAGAGTGATGAGGAGGGAGGAGGACAGAGTGATGAGGAGGGAGGAGGAGAGGAGGAGGACAGAGTGAGTGAGGAGGGAGGAGGAGGAGTGATGAGGAGGAGGGGAGGAGGACAGAGGACAGAGTGAGGAGGGAGGAAGGACAGGACAGATGATGAGGAGGAGGACACAGAGTGATGAGGAGGGAGGAGGACAGAGTGATGAGGAGGGAGGAGGGACAGAGTGATGAGGAGGGAGGAGGACAGAGTGATGAGGAGGAGAGGAGGACAGTGATGAGAGGAGGGAGAAGGACAGAGTGATGAGGAGGAGGGAGGACAGAGTGATGAGGAGGAGGAGGACAGAGTGATGAGGAGGAGGGAGGACAGGAGGACAGAGTGATGAGGAGGGAGGACAGAGTGATGAGGAGGGAGGAAGGACAGAGTGAGTGAGAGGACAGAGTGATGGAGGACAGAGTGATGAGGAGGGCGAAGGACAGAGTGACGAGGAGGGAGGACAGAGTGATGAGGAGGAGAGACAGGACAGAGTGAGGAGGAGGGAGGAAGAAGGAGAGGGTGATGAGGAGGAGGGAGGAGGACAGAGTGAGGAGGAGGGAGGATAGAGTGATGAGGAGGGAGAAGGACAGAGTGACGAGGAGGGAGGAAGAGGACAGAGTGATGACAGGTGATGAGGAGGGAGAAGGACAGAGTGATGAGGAGGGAGGACAGAGTGAGGAGGGAGAAGGACAGAGTGATGAGGAGGGAGGACAGAGTGATGAGGAGGGAGGAGGACAGAGTGATGAGGAGGATGGGAGACAGGACGGTCACGATGAGAGGACTGTCAGGGAATGTCTTTTGATACATTGCCCTGTGAACTATTAACCATGATATAGTTCACATGGCAATTGCCGTGGATCCCAGCAGCCTCTTAGCCATAGCACAGGTTAACACCCGCATGCGAGCATTAACAGCAAATATCCCGGGACCCCTGATCTATATTTCTGAGTCTGTCCTCAGAAGAGTTCCAAATCCTGTCAGTGTCAGACGTCTCTCCAGATATGCTGGGAGAGACAGCGGACTAATTATGGAAATAAGAAACATAATCAGAAACCAACATTGGTGGCATGCGTGGTTGACTTTGAATGAGTTAGGTCATCGTTGGTTCCAAAATCGAGGATATTCGTTGGAACTAAGGGGAGGTCTAGTTGAAAACCCCGGTGCTCTTGTACATTATGCAAATTGACGGTACATTTCCATCTAAAGATGAGCAAATCCCACAATATAGTAGCAGAACATTCTCTTTCCGTTTCTTTTATACCTGTTATCTGTTACACGCCCAGAGATTGTGTTTGTCCTTGTAAGTGAGACATGACGGAAACAAAATGATAGCCATCGAGAACATGTCATGTCTGAAGAAATATCATAGCTTAATATGATGATATGAACAACTATAACTACTGTAAAGACTCTCTCCCGTTTTACTTATAGGTTGTGTAAATTTGACATACTAAAGATCAGCCTGAAGTCGTCAAATTGGCTTTTATGTTATCTCTTAATCACTCTAAGACATCAAGCAACACGATAAGTGCTCTCTCTCTCTCTCTCTCTCTCTCTCTCTCTCTCTCTCTCTCTCTCTCTCTCTCTCTCTCCCGCCAGCAGCAAAGTCCATCTTTGGATATATATCTGTGAAGAAGACCTAGTTGAAAAGTTTTTGCAAAATAATTAAAAGATTTTTCATTCATCATTTCGTTTCATTTTTATTTTATTTTTCATCTCTCTCTCTCTCTCTCTCTCTCTCTCTCTCTCTCTCTCTCTCTCTCTCTCTCTGTCCTTTCCTCTCTCTCTCCCATTCACCACACACACACACACACACACACAGACACACACAGACACACAGACACACACACACACACACACACACACACACACACACACACACCTATACATGTGCGACAAAGCAGCGTGAGACTGAACCGCCGATTTGTCGCACGTACGGCAAATCGGCGTGTGCGACAAATCGGCGGTTCAGCACACCCCTTTTTCCGCTGATTTGTCGCACGTGCAACAAATCGGCGTGTGCGACAAATTGGCGGTTCCCAGCATTTGCGTCCCCCCCCCCCCCCCCCCCCCCCCCCCCTTCTTTCGAAGCATATTATAGTCAAAAATGTGAAAACAGAACAGAGAATGCATCAAATCAAGGAAACAAAGAAACACGTCTAAAGACAAATAACTTTTCCCTCCAACTTTCGCGCCATCCGATACGGCAGGTGGAAAGCACCCACAGGAGACGTAAGTGATGGTCCAACTATTCTGCCACCACGTGGGACTCGGGGGGAGGAGTGGGTGTATGATGGTACAGCAAGAGAGGGATGATCTAAAATCGAAAAAGGAGATGCAAGCTGGGAGATGGGGAGGGGAGGGGGAAGTCGGTTTAACTTTTTTTCTACCACATGGGGATATTGTTTTCTAATCAGAAAGAATTCCGAATTTGCATAATTATACAATAGTTTTATTTAAAGTGGTCTTCACTTCCCTCCCACTCCTCCCCTACTCTTTCCCCCATCTTCTAACGGTGAGGACATAACGTGTGAAACATTAAAGCTATAACACAGATACATTTCTGCTGTATTACCCTTTCAACAAAATTCAAATCTTATGAGAACGACAAATCGGCGTGTGCGACAAATCGGCGGGTCTCAAATGCAACCATGTAAAAAATAGCAACGTGTAAAACAAAAGAGCGAGGGCGCCAAAAACACTCCTTCGAATGAGCATGTCAACCATGGAAAATTCGTGGGGGATGGGAGGGGGGGAAGGGAGGAGGAAAATGAGGACACTAAAGTGTTGCATTGGATAGTATTGCGTTGTATTGCAATGTACTCTGTTGTGTTACATATATCAGAATATGAGAAATATTACAACATCTCAAACTTACACTGTAGCTACAACAAGTTCAATAATCATGAAAGTGAGGGAGCAGAGGGTGGGGGGTGGGGGTGCAAATGGAATTATTTATGGGACAATTTTCAGTGTGTAAGAGAAAGGAGAGGGCGTCAAATGAATTGTGTTACATTGTATTGTGTTGTATTTCTGTCTAGAGTTAAAAACAATAGAGAGCGGTACGTGAAAATTATTACGACACCCACGAACAAAATGTAACAAGAAAAGGTTCCATAATCAAGAAAGGGAGAGCTAGGACTCAAATAGAAATATAAATGTAAGCAGGATATAAATGGGGGCGGGAGAGCCCTCCACAGGAACATAACAGTCATGTAAAGATGGGGAGCGGGAGAGCCCTCCACAGGAACATAACAGTCATGTAAAGATGGGGAGCGGGAGAGCCCTCCACAGGAACAGAACAGTTATGTAAAGATGGGGGGCGGGAGAGCCCTCCACAGGAACATAACAGTCATGTAAAGATGGGGAGTGGGACAGCCCTCCACAGGAACATAACAATCATGTAAAAGATGGGGAGCGGGACAGCCCTCCACAGGAACGTAACAATCATGTAAAGATGGGGAGTGGGACAGCCCTCCACAGGAACGTAACAATCATGTAAAGATGGGGAGTGGGACAGCCCTCCACAGGAACGTAACAATCATGTAACGATGGGGAGTGGGAGAGAGCGAAAATCAGGACTGGACAGTGTGTCCATTGCACTGTATTATGTTACATCGAAATAGGTTATGTTACAAAGATCAGAACGTGAAAATATATTACGAGATCTTCGAACTTAGACTGTAGAAAAAAACATTTCGGACAACTTTAGAAAAAAACAACTTTCGGACTGACGAATCTTGGGAAAAAAATGTTTAGAATCTTTCGGACTAACGCACCTTCGGACTTTTGCTCCGATATTGAAAATAGATTTGAAGCGTTAGTCCGAAGGAGCGGTAGTCCGAATTTCTTTTTCGAACTATCGCACCATCGGACCGTGATTCTCCGGACTATCAAACCTTCGACCATTGCCTTTTCGGACTATCGGAGTGTAACCGAAAAGCTACGCAGAAGCTGCCAGGTCACCGCGTGACGCCGTGACTCCTGTGACAACGCATCGGCAAAGAGTTGACAGCAGCGGGAAGCGAGAGAAGACTCAGGCGAGTGGTGTTTGGGGCCAACCTGCACAGATTCTCCTGACATTCGGTCGTGTCATGACACCGACGCGTCACACCACCCGTGTTACCCCTTCCCCCACCCCCACCTGTATCTCCTTCTAGTAAGGAACAGACTGTGTGCCGTGAAAACCGTTCAGGTCAAAGGTCATAACACCCGTAGTCGGGCGCAATCTGCCAGCGGTTCACGTGAAAGAGATGGGGAACAGAGACGGCTTACTGACAGTGTAAGGCCGGGTCAGGTGTTGAGAAACACGACACGGAAACATGGGCAGAAGCAGGCCAGCGCTTGTCCGTCGTCATCAGGACGGACCTAGGAATACGGCCCGCCCCATCCTGTTCGGTGCATTAACGGAATAAATGGCAGTGTGAAGACAGTGTGCATGAGTATGGGAATGACATAGTGAATAATTGGATGAGTGATGATGTGAATGATGACGAAGGTTATGCTGGTACCTGCACTGATGATGATGTTGACGACACTGACATGCCTGCTGTGAATGACCCCAATATTGTCGAAGGTGTAGATTATGTTGGCACCTACACTGATGATGATGTTAATAATACCGATATACCTAGTGTGAATAATCCCCGTATTGCTAATGACGTTTCTGATCTCTTCAAGGATAGCTATAGTGTTGTCCATCATGATTTGACTGCTGCTATTTATGCTGTTGCTTTTTTATGATTATATGGATGATGATGTTGGTGTTGATCAAGCTGGTGTAAGTCAAGGTGGTGGTGATGTCAATGATGTGATTAGTCAGAAGGGTTATACCGATGTTGATGATGATATTACCAGTCATAGTTATGGCATTATTATTGATGATGGTCATGTTAGTCATCATGGTGGTGATGACAGTAATGATGTTGGTGATGTCACTGGTCATGACGTAGGGAATGTCAATGTGTCAATAATCATGGTATTGGGGATGTTGGTGTTGTCATTCGTCATGATTCTGGGGATGCCAGTGATGTCATCAGCCATGAAACTGAGGATAACAGGGATGTCAATAGTCATGATAGTGGGGGTATCGGTGATGTCACGTGTCATGATATTGGGAATGTCGGTGATGTCATTGGTCGTGATATTGGGGATGTCGGTGATGTCATTGGTCGTGATATTGGGGATGTCGGTGATGTCATTAATTACAATATTGGGGATACCAGTGATGTTATTAGTCATGATAGTGGGGATGTTGTTGGTGATGGTATTGGTCATGATATTGAGGATGTCAATGATGTCATTAGTAATGATATCGGACATGTCGGTGGCGTCATTAGCTATGATATTTGGGATGTCAGTGACGGTTTTGGTCATGAGGATGGGGATGTTAATGAAGTTATTAATCGATAGTGGCGATGCTGGTGATATTATCAATTATGATATGGGGGATACCAGTGGTGTTGTTGGTCAAGATATTGGGGATATCGGTGATACCACTAGTCGTGATATTTGGGATGTCGGTGGTGTCTCTGGTCATGACATTGGTGTTGTTAGTGATGTTATTAGTCATGTAGGTGAACATGTTAATGATGTTATGGGTCATGATATTGAGGAGTCTGTGATGTTACTAGTCATGATATTGGGATATCAGTGATATCATTGGTCATGAGGGTGGGGATGTTGGTGACGTCATTGTTTATGATGGTGTTGATGTCTGTGATGTAATTAGTCACATTAGTCATGATAGTTGTGATTTTAGTCATGTTATTAGTTACGATGGTGGTAATGTCATTAGTCATGATTGTGGTGATGTTATTGTTGAAAGCAATGTAGTCAATCATGTCAGTCATGTTATTGGTGTCGACAGGAATAGGAATCATAATAGTGATTTTTCTTCTGATGTTAGTTACATTATTGGTTATGACCATGATAATGCAAATGATGTGGATGATGACGTTTTCGACCACAAGCAAAAAAGTTTTCAAAATGAACGATTAACTTTTTTGACTTATAACATTGAGGGACTGGCACGTATTTATGAACCTGATATGCGATCTTTTATTTGAAATTTTGACTTTGCTTTGCTGGTGGAAGCTTTTTCTCAGACATTTTCTTCACAGTGTTTTCCCCAGCACACAGCCTATGTTACACAGGCTGTCAGACCGTCAGACTGACTGACTCTGTCACTGCCTGCCTCTCGGGCGGCGTTGTTTCATTAGTCAGAAAGGAACTAACTGTTTATATCGGATGTATTGAAATGGAATATGATAATGTAGTTATTTTGAAGTTATCTAAACGTTTATTTAATTCACACTCTGACATTGTTTTATTGGGTGCATATCTCCCTCCGACTGACTTGGCATACTACAAAGATACAGAGATAACTAATGGTGTTGCACTAATTGAACAGTGTATTCTGGATGTTCTTGAACTGCTTGGCGATGTTCAATTTATTTTGTTTGGTGATTTTAATGCAATGCTAGGACTGGTACCGAATACCCCAATGAAGACATTATCCCTGATGAACTTTTTGATAACTCTTCTTCTGTGATCCATGTTAATTCAAGCCATCCTAGTCGACATTCTATGGATCATGTCATGAACAGTTTTGGAAGATATCTCATTATTGTCTGTGAACAGTTTAATTTTTCAGTACTAAATGGAACTGTAGTGGGTGACGCACATGGGAATTTTACGTATGTGGCTTCATCTGGTTGTAGTGTTATTGATTATTTCTTGATGTCGAGCAGCCTTTTGTCCTTGTGTTCGTCGTTGAAAGTTCAGAGCAGAATTGAGTCTAAACTCAATAGTAGTTTTTTTGGAGTTGTTGACCACAGTTATTGCTGAGATTCCAGAAAAAGTTCAGCCTAAAGGTAATTCTTATTCTAAGTATGTTTGGAATGAAGATTTTAGTCAAGACTTTTATTTGTGTTTGGATTCGATGAGGTTAAAAACCACATCAATGAAGCAATTGAACTCGTTGATTATGATATTAACGCCGCTTTGACAAAGTTTAATGAGGGTTTGTATATAGCTGGATGGTGTATGAAGAAGACTGTAACAACAGGTAGGGACAAAAAGCAGGTATGGTACGATTTGAAATGCAGACAAAGCAGATTATTTCTAAGGAGAAAGTTGAGAGTTTTTAATAGGACACACGATGACACGGATAGATTGGCATATTGTGAGAAAAGAAAACAATGTAAGTACTTGTTAAGAGATAAAGCAGCTGCTGGACACAGGGAGAGGGTGATGTTGACGCTACAAGAAAAAAATGAATGATCCGAAAGTTTTCTGGGCTACTCTGAAGTCTTATGTTTCAAACTCTTTCGCTTCAAAAGAAATTACTGAAGAGGAGTGGTATAATCATTTCAACAATGTATTCAATTCACTGCCTGCTGATGGTAACGATATTGATTCCTTCGACATTGATGGCTATGGTAGTAATGATGAAGTTGGTTTCAATGGTGGGGAACAGGTTGATGACGATATTATTGAAGTTTTAGAAGATGATAATATAGATATTCTTGAGCGAGACATAAATAATGATGAAGTTTTGGAAGCTATAACAGCACTAAAAAAATGGTAAGGCTTCGGGACTAGATGGTATAATTGGTGAATTTTTTCAAAAACCCGTCAACACAAATAATACAATTTCTCGTTAAATACTTCAATTTTCTTTTCACGTCTGGTAAGTAATATAAGTAGCAAAATTTATAGTTTTATTTTAAATAAAAGACTGTCAAACTGGATAGAACAAAAAGAATTAATCCATGAAACCCAAGCTGGCTTTCGAAAACATTATAGAACTATTGATCAGATCTTTACTTAACAGCGTTAGTTCAAAAAACAGTTAGTTAAACGCAAGAAATTGTATGTTGCTTTCATAGATTTTAAGAAGGCGTTCGATTCGGTGATACGGGAGAGGCTTAGGATTGTTTTGAAGAAAAATAAGATAAGGGGTAAAATGTCCAATGCAATAAAGAGCATGTATAATGTTGTAAAAGCTAGGGTTAGTGTAGGAGGAGATGTTTCAGAAGCATTTATGTGCCCTCGTGGCCTTAAACAAGGAGAAATATGTAGTCCTGTTTTATTTTCTCTTTCTATTAATCGTTTAGCTGAAGAAATTACACGAACAGGAAAGCATGGTGTTCACTTAGTCCCGATTTCATAGAAATTTTAATCCTCCTCTTTGCAGACGACGTTGTGCTTGTTTCAGATACCATAAATGGATTACAAACTTAACTAAATATCTTATGGGATGTGTCCAAGCGATTAGAACTAATTGTGAACTTTGCGAAATCTAATATCGTTATATTTAGAAATGGTGGTTATTATTTCTATTCGTGAAAGGTGGAAATATGGAAATGAAACACTTTCGATAGTAAATATGTATAAATATTTAGGCATATTCCTTTCTACCCGTCTGTCATATACACATTCTCTTTTGGATTTGTCCAGCCGTGCAAAAAAAAAGGGGTAATCGCAATATTTTGTATTTTATGGTCAATTGGTAATTCGTCTCCTGCACTATTTTTCAAACTGTTTAATAGCCAAATACAGCCCATGCTGACGTATGGGGCTGAGATATGGGGTATAAGAACAAATCTTCAGCCAACTGAAACTGTTCATCTTTTTTCTTTAAAAAGGTTTCTTAATATAAAAATACATTCTTCAAATATACTAGCTTATGGTGAGACTGGACGATATCAACCTTTTGCCTGAAATATTGGCTACGCATTCTGAGAATGCCACTGAATAGGTTACCACTTAAAGCATATAACATGTTACTAACTCTACAGAATCAAGATAAAGAAACTTGGGTGTCCTCCATGCGGAATCTTTTATATCGTTATGGTTTTGGACACGTTTAGGAAAGCCAAGGTGTCGGAAACTGTAATTTGTTCATATCAACCTTTAACAATAGACTAATAGAGTGTTATAAGCAGGAATGGCATTTTGACATAACAACAAGAGACAGATTCCCTTTTTATAGTTCATTCAATTCGGCGTTATCTATTAGTTTTCATCTTACTACAGTAAAACATGTTCCTGTGCGAAATGCTTTGACTAGATTAAGACTCGGTGTCTCATCATTGAAACCTCATCGTTTACGACATTGTCAAAATGTTTCAGGAGAAAATTTGAACTGCCCATTTTGTTTTGTTAGAGAACACAAAATGCACTTCATATTAGTATGTCCAAAATATAAGGAACTAAGGGAACAGTATATTCCCGCCACGTTCTAAAAATACCCATCATGTTTTAGATTATCAATGCTTTTGGCAAAACCAGAATAGTATCGTAATAAATAATTAGCAACATTTATATCAAATCATTGCAATTGAGACAGCTTTTCCTGATTTAAGAGAATTGGAAACCTGTTTCAAATTATATGGTATTCCAGCATGTACTTTTGCTTTCCCATTGGTGAACATGTTCTTATAGTATGGCTAATGTTCAACATGTTACACTATAATGGTTGTCATATTGTACTTTGAACTCAACTCCCATTATATGGGCTGTAGGCCTAATCATTAAATTTCGTATTCGTATTTGTTTTTGTATTCTGCTTTTACTGCGAATGAGATGAGAAACTGTGCGTTCTTTATCATACTTATGAACACATGTTACACGTTTTTATTCCCCATAAGAAAGGAAACATATATGAGAAAGAAAAAATATGTCAAGTGCGAATATGTTATTGTAACCAAAATCTCCATAATAACGAACATTCACATACACAAAAGGCGTATTTTTCACAAAGGGATGATACACAATTGCACATATTACATAGTTCATTCATCACCATCATTTAAAGCACATCTTAACTATAATACTTGATGTTGATGATGATGACGTGTGTGTGTGTGTGTGTGTGTGTGTGTGTGTGTGTGTGTGTGTGTGTGTGTGTGTGTGTTTGCGTGTGTGCGTGCATACACTGAATAAAGGATGGAAAGACATGCGCACGAGTACGCATAACACACACACACACACACACACACACACACACACACACACACACACACACACACACGTGGGTTACGGCTGCCACATCGGCAGTGTGGTAGGGTGTGTAAGCCTTACGGCGTGAAGTCGGTAAGGTTTGACACTGCCACTAAGGCAGTGTGGTACTGTATGTGTTGATACCGAGGTTTGACTGCCAGAACCAAGAATCACAATTTTCTGATAGTTTTACAGGAGACAATTTTAAACTTTTAGCTGCCGTAGCATGAAAATCAAATTAAGTGAACGCCTCAAAACTTCTACACAAAGTAAATCAATATCATTTCTGCTGAAAGCATTTCTTTAGCTTGCATTTATCTCTTGTGCTAAGTGTGACCAATACAATTCAAAACATGCATAAGATACTTGGTTTTCGACAGCTGAAAGTATCATGATCAAGGACAACCAGAACTCAGTATCTCAAAGATACGAGGTTTTGCCAAACCCGTACTGAAAGCATTTCCACCAGTTGAGACAACAAGAACAAACTGACTAATGATGTTTGGTTTTTTTACAAGCTTAAAGCGCCGTGTGCTAGGACAAGCAGAAACCAGTATCTCAAAGTACTGGGTTTGGGGAACAGTTTGTACAGAAAGTATTTCCTCAGAATGTAATGACAAGAACGTCGTATTTTGATGTACTGGACTTTGTAGGTACATGGAAGGCGTCTCTTCTTAGCAAATGGGACAGCCTAAATCGAGTTTTTGTTTCTACTGGGATTTTATAGTCACAAATGCGCTGGTCAGACCTTGAGTGCCTACCTAACATTTTGTCTTTTTGATGTACATGTGTGTAGTGAATGTGCACATGTGTATGGATGTGTGGAAATGGGCCCATGTGTGTGTGCATGCGCATGTGTGTGTGTGTGTGTGTGTGTGTGTGTGTGTGTGTGTGTGTGTGTGTGTGTTTATATGTGTGTGCATGCATGCGTGTGTGCGCTTGCGTGTGTATGTGTGCAGCAACGTGTGTGTGTGTGTGTGTGTGTGTGTGTGTGTGTGTGTGTGTGTGTGTGTGTGTGTGTGTGTGTGTGTAGGAAGGAATTCTGTTTTACGTCTCGTCACACATATAGGTGATTGCAGACGTCTAAATAACATAGTGTTTACAATTTTAGACTATTATCATAAAAGAAGAGAAGAGGACGATGTGGTTACATAGAACAAAAATAAAGGACAGATGAATTATAGGACAGTAACTATGAAAAATTATAGAAAAATAACTAAAGTAATCTAACTTACGATTATGATTATAAAATGTTCCTTAATGGACTTCCAAAAGGTGTCTCGTTAATTTAACAAGAGAAATAACTGGCAACGAATCTAAAAAGTCAAACACATTAACATGCCCAGTGTCAGCACCTGGTATAACACCATTCAAAAAGGGTTTCGGTAGTTCACAATCAAAAATCACATGTTGAACTGAAAGATCCCCACGACATACACACTTAACAGTCTGGCAATACTTGGTTCGTAGGGAATTACATAAAAGTCTAAAAGCCAGGCTTGAAACCGGTCGGCTAATCGACACAAAGTTTGACAGAGTTTTGCTGACGAGGTTTTGATGAGGAACTGTATTGACTCCAGAAATCCCTTTCGATGATATGACTAATTTCCTTGTGTGACAAAGGACAGTCAACCTTAATACTACCTAATATATTCTTTGCTCCCCTTTTTGCTGCTCTATCTGCTTGATCGTTAAAAATGAAGGAGGTGTGCGATGGGACCCACGAAAATACATTAGTACCTTTCATGCAAAGACAGTGCAACATGTATTTAATCTCAAATAATAATTCCTTTCTCTGTGTATTTTCAAAACAATGCAATTTTTTTTAATACTGACTGTGAATCAACACAAAAAAACAGGATATTAAATATTGAGACTGGCAAGGAAATTAAATGATTTAATGCCATCAGGACAGCAACAAGTTCAGCTGTAAATATGGAATGACCCTTACCTAAATAATATGATTTTTCAGCTTTGTAATCTGGAATTACAAAGCCAGATCCCGCACTACCATCATCAAGAACTGAGCCGTCAGTGTATACTTTCAAATAGTTAGTAAACTTTTCTTCCATGTCAATTTTGACAGATGCTGCTAACACATGCGGCGACATCGCTTTATTTAGATCAGAAGAAAAGATGTTAACTTTTACTTCCGTTAGTTCCCAAGGGGGTACCGGCGGAACCAGTACGCGAGGCGCTACCTCGTGTGGGTTAATCTTTGATGAATTAAAAATCTGAAACATATGAACGAAGCGTCTCTAAATTTGAATTTTTCTGTGCATTTTTCGAAAAATCAATGTCGGATCGTGTATTTAACTCTTCAAGGTCGTCCACGGCAAATCCGTCTCACTACATATTTTACAGAACTTATTTTCCTTTCCTCATCAAGTGGCAAAAGGCCTGCTATCTTATAAACTTCAGAGGACTTAGTGTGCACAGGTAAGCCCAGGGACAACTTTACAGCTTTACTGTCAATTCTTTGAAGTTTCTTTAAATGCGATCGCGGAGCTGAAAAGAATACCTCCTGTCCGTAAGTCAATCTTGATCGTACAAGACTGGTTGCTAAATGCAACAAAACTTTGGGATCCTGTCCCCATGGAGAGTGACTGACAATTTTTAGAAAATTCAAACTTTTAACCGCATGTGTGTGTGTGTGTGTGTGTGTGTGTGTGTGTGTGTGTGTGTGTGTGTCTGTGTGCACGCGCGCGCGCGCCTGCGTATGTGTGTGTGTGTGTGTGCGCGCGCACGCACGCACGCGCGCGTGTGTGTGTGTGTGTGCATGTGTGTACACATGTGTGCCTGCATGTATGTGCGCGTGTGTGTCCGTGTGCAGAAGTGCACGTGCATGTGCATGGGCACGGTTTGTGTGTGTGTGTGTGTGTGTGTGTGTGTGTGTGTGTGTGTGTGTGTGTGTGTGTGCATGCGAAAGAGAGAGAGAGAGAGAGAGAGAGAGAGAGAGAGAGAGAGAGAGAGAGGTTTTATTTTGTTTGCTGTCATTGCATTATGTGCGTGCACGCATACGTGTGAGTAGGGAGATGGGGAAATGTGGGTGTGTTTCTGTCCGTGGGCAGGGGTGTGGGTGGTGGCTCGACAGTGGAGGGTGGTGCTTTTCGCCGTGACGGTGGGCGTTCTGCAGTCATGAATAACGGCTGTGACACCCATGTGGTGTGATTTCTACGCAGTCGCTGTGGGTTCTTTCATTTTATGTTCCTGATGAAATGTGGGTGTGTTGTCCACGGGCCATCGGTGGCCATGGGAAAAGGGTGGTACATAGTTGGTTGTGTGGGAGGTGCTGGATCATGAAATACGGGCTGGTACACCCATGGGGATGCTACTTTAAGGCTGTTATGAGTTGCATCCTGTAGTCTGATTTACCTCTGTTTAGGAGCAGTTATGTCCCTTGATATCTTAATTGAGTGTCCTGCGTGTGCCTGTACCCATCGTCAACACAGCGCAGGCCTCCAAGGGTGGTACAGGACTGCTCTAAATGCAGGTGAAGACAGTGCTTCTCTGGGTCCTCCCCAGCACCTTCGGGTGTTTCTCTTTCTTCTTTGCCTGAACTAGACTGACCCTGGAGAAAGGTCCAGTGACGGTGAGGAAAGACCCACTGACCACAGGGAAAGTCCTGTTGACAGTGGGAAAGACTACAACTTTGGATTCTCTCTTGAGGGCACATAAGACCGTATGGCGAAAGTTTGCTGTGTCTGGAGTGGCACTGTCTTCATCTGTCCGTGGGCAGGGGTGGTTGGGTCTGTGGGTGTGCTCGACAGCTGGCTGGAGGGTGGTGTTTTTCGCCGGTGGGCTCTGCAGTCATGAAATACGGGCTGGTACACCCATGGGGATGCTACTTTAAGGCTGTTATGAGTTGCATCCTGTAGTCTGATTTACCTCTGTTCAGGTGCAGTTATGTCCCTTGATATCTTAATGGAGTGTCCTGCGCGTGCCTGTACCCATCGTCAACAGAGCGCTGGCCTCCAAGGGTGGTACTACTTGTTTTGGTTAATGTACAAGGGGTATGTAGTATATCAGTAACAGCAACGAATTCTGCCCAGTAATGTAAAGAGCAACCCTGGAAAAGAATTAGAATGCCGAATTTTACACTTAAGACTTTTTTCTCTCCAGTACAGTAGCAAACTATAATTCTGTTAGAAATAGTGATAACATCTACAATATTTTTAATTAATATCTTATGTTTGAGTCTTGTAGAACAATACATCAATACATCAGAGCTACGACCATACATCTATGAATAAGACATTTTGAAGGAATGGTAGTCTAAGTTTTTCTGTTTGCATACAAAAATCTCCTTTTGCTTGAATATTTCCCAATTTTTCTGTAAACCACACACACAATTGTAAACCTTAATTAGCCTATATCACAATATGTGCGTACGTGTGTGTGTGTGTGTGTGTGTGTGTGTGTGTGTGTGCCCACGCACGCGCATACATGCTCCCGTTTTCGCTGTCGTCGGTGACTTCAAAGACCGCTCACTCACGGCGATGACGGTGGCGGAGGGGAGGGGGGGGGAGGAGGTAAGGGATTGGAGGGAGATAAGGGTGGATGTATCAGGTTGAGGCTGGTGGTGGGGAGCAGCTGCAGCTTCATCTGTGTGTGTGTATGTGTGTCCTTCATTTAACGTCTATCCACTATTCGTGATATTAGACCAAAAAAAAAATTTTGTTAAAGTGTACCGTAGTAATTGCGAGCGTTCACATACTGTGTGTATGTATGGGTGTGCGTACACGCGAATGTGTGTGTGTGTGTGTGTGGTGTGTGTGTGTGTGTGTGTGTGTGTGTGTGTGTGTGTGTGTGTGTGTGTGTGTGTGTGTGAGTGAGAGTTGTGGATGTGTAAGTGTGTGAATATCTTTACACAAGTCATAAGAGAAGATTAACATGAAAACAAAATACTTATAACCAACAACTAACTAATCAATTAAAGTCAAAACGGATGACAGTAATAAAGAAAAAAAAATAAAACAAACAAACAAACAAAGACCTTTGCTTCTTCCCCCCCCCCCCCCCCCCCCCCCCCCGCCCATTTTATCCACCCCACCGCCCTTCCTTCCTTATCCCCCGCAAATAAAGTTAATAAAGAATGTTATAAGTATTTTTCGATGGGGGTGCGTTCTAAGTATACAAAGAATTCGTACGTTAAAACTGGAGACTGAAAAATGGCCTGCACAGTATTTTGCTTCAATATTGGAATGATGTTTTTTTCATATCATTGCATGAAACAATATGAACTGGAGTAATTTGTTTCCACATACGCAAACTACGTTTTTTTACATATTTTGTTTTAAATGCATTAAGTTTCCACCTGTGCATTAATGAGAGTAATTTTCTATTAAGATTAAATTTCTCTTGATTCTGTTAATATCAAACTGTTCTTTATCAACGTGATCTACCATACTACATTCGAAGGCTTTCCAGATATGCGACTTAACCAAGTTACACTGTTCATGTACTGATAAGGGGAAATCAAACAGTTCTGAATCAAAACTATTTTTGGCTCCACGTTTAGCTGCCCTGTCTACTTTTTCATTAATGAAAAGAACAATGTGAAGGAATCCAGCAAGAAGCTGCATGGGTTCCTCTTGCAATTAACATGTGTATCATACAACTTATCTCTATGATCATTTCAGGTCTTGTGTGCAATTGAAAAACTTTTAATGCCTTTAGAGCTGATTTAGAATCAACACAGAACAGAATTTGAAATATTTTTTTGGAAAGTTTAAAAGGTAATTTAAAGCCAGGGGTATCGCTGTTAATTCTGCTGTAAATATCGATTTGTTAATTCCGATATAAAATGATTTCTCTACTCTTAAGTCTGGTATTAAGAATGCACAACCTGTTTGTTTATCAATGCACGAACCGTCTGTGTGTGTGTGTGTGTGCGTGCGTGCGTGCGTGCGTGCGTGCGTGCGTGCGTGCGTGCGTGCGTGCGTGCGTGTGTGTGTGTGTGTGTTTGTGTCTGTGTCTGTGCACACGCGCTTCTGTGTGTGTGTGTGTGTGTGTGTGTGTGTGTGTGTGTGTGTGCGGTGGTGGACGCTTATCACAGAGAGAGAGAGAGAGAGAGAGAGAGAGAGAGAGAGAGAGATTCAGATTCAGATTCAGATGTTTTATTCTTATAGGCCTTGGCCCCTCAGAAGGGGGATATACATGAAACACAATAAAGCCGCATCACCAAATTCAATATAATAATCACATTACATAAACGCTTCGCCTTTTGAAAGCTTTATATAGATAAAACATCAAACTGTTTTACAATAGAAAAAATCACAATGCCACTCATCTAATTTTCGGCCACGTGGCCTTTTTCAAGAGAGAAAAAAAAATACAACTACGTGATGTCCATCTTTGGCAACTGGTCAGAGCAAAGAATTGACGTCATACATGTATTACGCAAGTTTTGGCATGACATCATATGTGATGTCGTCAACAAGGGGGAAAAAAAAAAAAAAAAAAGGGGTGGACATCACGTAGTTGTATTGTTTTTGTTTTGTTTTTCTTGAAAAAGGCCACGTGGCCGAAAATTAGAAGAGTGGCATTGTGATTTCTGTTATGGTTTCTTCCCTTTGGAGGAGGACTATTGCTTTTGTTTTACAATGCTTTCATTCTTAGATGACATTTAATTAACAAGACAAGCCTGAACAGGCAAGGTCTTGATAAAATTTCCGTGGAATGAATTTTCCTCTTAAATCTTGTAATTCTGGACAAGTTAATGCAAAATGCACTTCATCTTCTCTTGACTGTCGACATAATGGACATAGCAGATCAGAGTTATTGATTGTTTTATAACGATAATGATGAACAAAAATATCAGACACTCCAGTTCTAAACTTTGTCATTATAAACTTTAGGTGCCTGTCCATACGCATTGACATGTACATTGGACGAGAATGCAGATCATTAAATGTTCTATAAAAACAAAACCTGTTACTATTTTTGAAACATGAAAATTCCAGTCTTGCCATTTACAATCGATAAGTCTTTCTTTAAACGTACGGACAAAGTTGTTCATATCTCCGACACCTTGGTTAAGCCACACATACCCAAAACCATATTCATATAATTTCATTGCTAATATGCGACACCCAGTTCATCTTGCCTCTATTATCTAGTTCTAACAGCATCTTATACGCTTTATGAGGCATCTCTATATTCAGCCATCTGAGTTAGTTTTAACCAATACTTGATACATTAACACAGTGGAGTGCAAAGATATGGGGTATCTGTCAGTCTCACCATACACAAGATCATTTGGTGTTTTTGGTGAGACACCCAAAAACTTTTTTAAAGCAAATAAATGAACATTTTCGCATTGTGCAGCATCAAGACCCCACAGTTCAGCCCAGTGTTGTAACATAGGCAGGATTTTAGCATCAAACAATTTCAAAAACAAGGCAAGAGATTCATTGGTAAGCATCGACAATTTCTTCATAATACATAGCCATGCGTTTTTTTGGCTCTGCAAGCAATATCTTTACATGCAAAAGTGAAACTTAATCTCGTAGAGAAATAAATCCCTAAGTACTTATATACATTTACAACAGGCATATATATTGCATTATATGTCCATTTTTCTCTAGCAACGAGATAACCGCCTTTTCTGAAAACAATTATGTTACTCTTACTCATATTTACTTTCAACTGGAGTGACTCAGCTGCCCTTTGCAAACTATTCAACTAAGTTGGAGGCCTATAACAGTCTCTGATATTCATGCAACGTCATCAACAAGAAGTAAAATAAATATTTCAAGAACATCATTTACAAAATGGGGCACCATGCTTTCCAGAGCTTAGGACTTTGGAAGTCAACTCATTAATAAATAAAGAAAACAAAACTGGGCTGCAAAAACATCACCCTGCTTAACACCAGATGTACAGTTGATATATAATCTGTTAAAATAGCACCACATCGCACCCTTGCCTTTACATGGTCATGCATACTCATAATACATTTATACATCTTTCCATGAATTCCGTTTTTCACAAAATAGGCCAATGTACAGTTATATTAACAGAATCAAAGGCTTTCTCAAAATCGATGAAAGCAACATACAATTTACGATTCAGACAAAACTGTTTCTGAACGAAAGCTAATAATGTGAACATATGGTCTAGTGTGGAATGATTTTGTTTAAATCCGGCTTGAAATTCACCTGTAATGTTATTATCCTCAACCCAAACTTGAAGTCTTTTATTAATAATTGCACTATACAATATACTACATACATTACACAGCGAAATTCCTGTGTAGGTATTTGGATTCATAACATCACCCTTTTTATATAATGGTAAAACAATTGATCCACACCAGCTTTCAGGGTATATGCCTCTATTAAACAGGGAATTGAAACATTTAACCAAAAAAATCGATTACTAAGTTTGATTTGGAAGCATTTTTGATAAATTCCCATATAATTTTATCAGGTCCAACCGCCTTGCGATTTTCGGAGTCTTTTTAAAGCGCTCAAAATTTCTTCTCTGAGATAGGCTGATTCAACTCACTTTCGCTATCACTATCGTCCAAGTCATTACCATCGTCATCACAACAATCGTCATTGTTTATAGCACTATAACGATTTCCAAAAGCACTTTGGTTACTAATATCTTCTCCCTGAATCAGATCATTATCAAATTTTGTCTTCCTTTCTAACAATTCTTTAAAATGTACATACCAATAGTTTATGCTAATATCATTCAAAGGCTGCTTTCTTGTCTTGGAAATTTACGCACAGATTTCCAGAATTCTTGTTGGCTATTTACCGAAGTTAATAAATTATTTAACAAAGTGTCATTGAACTGGTTCTCTTTTCTCTTTAACAAATGTTTATATTCCACGCCTTTCTATACATAAAGAAGTGCGATCGGGTGGAGACAATGCACGCTTAAATTTGTTCAACAAATTGCCTACAGTTCTACTGGCCACACGACATTCATCTTCATACCAGTCGTCCTCTTTCACGCCCTTACCAATGTGTACCTGTTTCTTCATAAAGTCTGCTGCACTTTTTATACAATGATTAAAAAGCTCAACTGCCTTGTTAATATTTTCATCAATCAAAGTGATCGCCATTTCAAACTGAATTTGCATTTCATTGAAAGATGTTGTCTGTGAACATACTGCTGTGGGCTTCGTCCCATATAAATTTTTTCAGAACCTGAACATTACTATCATCTTTTGAACATATCTTATTCTTAGGGAAATGAACATATCAATAACTCCAAAGACAAATGATCAGATTCGATCCTGTCAGCCACATGCATTCTACTGCTATCAGAAATGATTGAAAACAGATCATTCGACAGTAAAAAAAAAAAAAAACAATCAATCATTTACACTGCTACCATTATCCGATATGTAATTACCTTGAAGGTCACCCTGACACATACCATTCAAAATACACAGGTTTAAAACAGTGCACATGTTGAGTAACATTTTGCCATAGTTATTAAGCACATGGTCTTCAGAATTTCTGTTCAAGTTCAAAGGACCACTCAAATGTTGATTTTCATAATCACACACATTAGTTACAAAATCACTAGAAATGTTTGAGGTTCTACTATTTAAGTCTCCATTTATTACTATGTAAGCATCATGTTCTAAAACAATCGCGTAAAAAAATCTTCCAATAAAGCGACATTATTTTCACAGTCAAAATGCTCATAATAGGGTGAGTTTTCAGGTGGTATGTAAGCACAAACATACATAATGTCTCTATCTATACCGAAAAGACATTTATCCAAAAGAAAGCGTAGAAAAGAGAAGATTTCACAAATACAGGTTTGACATAAGGACACAGCTCATTCCTTACAAGGCAGACAACTCCGCCTGAGCGTCTTCCGTGTACTGAAAGTTTAACAGCCGGTCTACAAAACACCGTGTACCCTTAAAAATAGACAATTGAAAATCTACTACAAACGTCTCAACTAAACAGACAAAATCAAAAGAACAGACATACGAAACAAAATCATGATCATATATTTTTGTAAGCAATCCATTAATGTTCCAATGTAGGAAAGAAAACGATTTTGATGTATTACCCATTTCTCAAGTCGGACGAGTTCGAACTATTTACATTTTCATTCAACACACCCACGGCATCACTGTCCACAAGTTCTGGTGACACAAAAACATCGTCACAGAACACGGTGCACAGTTTTCACGTGGCGTCGCCAGCTCACTGCCACTGTCGTGCGGTGACAAGGTAACCGGTGTCGCCTCAGTAGACGTTCCCTCCACAGCCGCGGACAAAGATCGGGGATGAGAAAGGGACCGGCCGGAACCCTATTTCACTGGCACAAGATAGTCACCCGAGTCCAACATATACCGGATACCGTCCACTAACAGATGATCATGGATCATGGTGGCCCGGTTCCCGTCACTTCGCACCTTTTTCAGATGAGGTGTCAGTTTTCTTCGCATTTCTCTCATTCTGGTGGAGAAGTCTTCACCCACAAAGACGATGTGGTGCCCTTAAGTTTTCGTTTCGCTCTCAGTATGTCCATCTTCTGTTTGTAAAAAACACACCTAGCAATGATCGGGGAATCCTGTTCAGAGTTCAAGCGATGGGCGCTATCAAACTCTACGTCACGGGACAGCCCCACTTGTCAGTGATGAGATCACTAAGCAAGCCTTCACCTTCAGCACTTGTCTCGTTTTCCCTCCTAGGCAAGCCGTAGAACAGAACGTTGTTTCGTCTGGATCTCCCCTCTAGGTCGTCCGTCTTCCTTTCCAGGTTGTCCATCCTCGATGCCAGGTCGTCGTTCCTCCTCTCTGCAGGTCGTGCTGCTGCCGAAGGTCGTCCACTTCCCGACTCAGCCCTCTCAGCTCCTCCTGCATGGCAGCATACCCCTCACGCAGGGCACATATGTCCTGCTTGACCTCGTCGAATTTCCTGTCCATCGACTGGAACATGGTCATGAGGTCAGACAAGGACGGTTCCTTCACTGGCTGGGTAGAGGCGCCTTCCTGAGGGCTGACAGGCTTCTCCAAGCTCACTCTGCTACCGCTCGCCCCAGTGCTGGAAAATCGGGTCTGCCTTCACACACCCTCACATCAACCTCTTCAAAGCCGCTGACTGCGCGCCTCGAAACCGTTATCACTGGTAGGGACTTCCGCCAGTTTAAGGCCATAGAACAAAGTAGCCGACACCTTGGCGGCTCTTTTGAAGTACTTAGCTTTGTGTCACTGCTTCAAGACATCACACACACACACACACACACACACACACACACACACACACACACACACACACACACACACACATAATGGAAGGAGAAAAA
>JADBJO010004081.1:25301-32801 GCA_016801955.1 Conus betulinus | reverse complement strand
TACTTTTAAGAGTGATACTAATGTAATGGAATTTTGGTACTGTCATCATTTTTCAGACATTACTTTGCCGTGTGCTAGGTTACCATAAGAAAAAAATTGAAGTCATATTATCATGCTCTCTTATTGATCTGTGGCCTGTGGCCTCTCTCTCTCTCTCTCTCTCTCTCTCTCTCTCTCTCTCTCTCTCTCTCTCTCTCTCTCTCTCTCTCTCTCTCTCTCTCTCTCTCTCTCTCTCATATGGAAGATTTTCGTAAGGAAAACAGAAGTCATGTATGTGTATTGTTTTTTTCCCTGATCTGGAGGCTGCAATGGTAAAAGTTTTGACGGTGAGCTTTTGATCCAAGAAATTTCGTTAGCAGCTGTTGTTCCAGAAAGAGGTCAAAATCAAGTTCAGAATAAATAATAGTGTTCTGGAGTTAAGAGGCCTCCGACTTTGAACACATATAGGGCCTAATATATTGCATGCATCTGAGAGGAGATGTGTCCGCTAAGTTCAGATTATTCACACAAGTCAACGTGCTCTCTGGTATCTTTAGCCCATGTTGGATATTTTCTTTATTTTCTGACAAAATTCATGTTAATCTTTGACGGAAAGAAGACTTCATGGAGAAAAAGACATGTTTGTGGATTAGTGTTGCTCATATATTCTACGTTTGCCTGAAATTGTTCGAGTCTTTAAGTTTGACATCTAAAGAACGACCAATGCCTTACACTTTTAAAGAGAGACCAATCAACGCCCGTGACAACAAAGCGTTTACTCATGGGATGAGCAGGTGACGTGAAGGCTGTGGATGTGGTTTGACAAATGTTTCCTCAGTACATCTTGAGCGGGCTTTTCATTGTGCTGTCTCAACTTTTTGTGCCTCCAAGACATTGAGCTGGCTATAAGGAAGCCCACCAGAAGACACGCTGCACTGCCACCGACTCATTACAGCAGTGTTCAGTTGTGCCTGTTTTGGTCAAGCATACGCAGAACACCATGTACTATGGCTCATGATGTATCATATCATATTGTATGTAGCTTTAAATGAAGACACCTCACTCTCTCTCTCTCTCAATCGGAGGGGGTGGGAATGGGATGAAAGAAAGCGAGAGACTGAAATACCCGAAGCCATGTGTATGCGCGCGCGCGCGTGTGTGCGTGCGTGTGTGTGTGTGTGTGTGTGTGTGTGTGTGTGTGTGTGTGTGTGTGTGTGATATGAGTATATGAAAAAAGCAGGTCTACGTGAGTGCGTGCGCATGTCCGCTGTTGTGGGTGAGTTAGGGCGTGCTCTGCAGAAGACTATAAACATGTGCAATAAATTTTGTGACACTAATGAAACCAGATGCGGACGACTTGTCTTCAACACCAGGCTTAAACATCTGGACTGGAACGACTGGAAGGAATTGTAGTCTCCACTGTAACGAGCAGCTGTTAATAGCACTGCCAGCCTACGGGATACATCAGACTCTTTCAGTTCACAGAAACGAGTCGACTGACGGCTCAAGAAAGTAAACGTATGGAAAGAAAAAAGGATGATGAAATTGCCAGACGGAGATCAGAATCAGAACCATCGCTGTCTCCAAGTGCCAAGAAATAAGCAGCATCCAAGGCCGAAGCAGCAGCCCAAAGAACATTGGTAACAACGACAGAACCACACAGGACCACTGTGAAAGAAAAAACCAATCCATTAAACCAACACACCATCAAAAATGGCTTGAAACATGCATGCACGGATCTGATTCAGACTCCAAAACAACTGCATAGATCACGGGCAGGTTGTCGCAAGAATCTCGGTTTTAGGTAATAAATACAAAGAGAGACGTTTGGTAGAGTGGACATAACACTCGAGGAATGGAACTTTTGTGACACAGTAGATTTTGTGTACGACTGAACCAGGAACAAAAGCAAGAAAATTTCAAAAAGAGAAGCAAAGAAGGTGGAGAGGAAAGAAAAGAGAAATAACAAAGAAACTTGAGAAAGAAAGAACGGTGAGGGAAGAAAACAAACTGCAAAGAAAAGTACACACACACACACACACACACACACACACACACACACACACACATCAATCAGAGACACGGAAATCTGCAGTGGAAGACATGGAACCAAGCGGAAAACCGCACCATACTGGGCGAAACAAAAATCGTCTAAAAAAAAAAAGAACACAAACAGCCCGACACCAACAAACCCCAAACCAACCATTGAACCACCTACCACCCTCTCACTCCCACCAAAGAACATGACTGTCATCACTCCCAACGTCCCCCAACCCCAGGCTCGCTTCCCGCTCCTCTTCACCTGCACCACACTCCTTTTCCTCCTCCATCCAGGCCGCTGCTGTCAGGCCCCCGGGAAGCAGGACAGCCCGCCTTGCCCACCCCCAAAAAAGAATTTCACCGTGGGCTTCTTGCTCCCTATAAGCGGGTTCCACTCATAGGGGAAAGGGTGGTGAAGAAGGTGTCGCAGCAGGTATTTCGGGACGCGAACGAGAAGTGCAGGGTTGCAGGGTATTACCTGGATTATCAGGTGGCAGATACCGGATGCAACACGGGGAGAGGACTGGCACAACTTCTGAGATTTCACAGGGAAGATATTGCTCATTTGCTTGTCGGTAAGTTTGTGTGAGGTATGTAAGGTGTGTGTGTGTAAGGGGGAGGGGGGGGGGGGGGGGTGGGGGGGAGTGCGCGCGCGCGCGCGCGCTCGCGCGTGAAATGCTGAAATGCATGCATGTGTAGGGAAATGGAGGGGGAGGGGGATGAGATGCATGCTGTTTGGTACTTACATATGAGCGTGAATGAAGTGACAATGGCAGTGTGTGTATGTGCGCGCGCTTGCGCGCGTGTGTGCGTGTGTGTGTGTGTGTGTGTGTGTGTGTGTGTGTGTGTGTGTGTGTGTGTGTGTTGAACGCGCGTGTGGTCGTGTTTTTATCGAATTTAATAAGCACATGCATACGTGCGTGGGCACATGCTCTTCCGTGTGTGCATGCTTGCATGACTAAGTCTGTGTCTAATGCTTGTTCGCCTGTGTGTGTGTGTGTGTGTGCGTGTGTGTGTGTGTGTGTGTGTGTGTGTGTGTGTGTGTGTGTGTGTGTGTGTGTGTGTGAGAGAGAGAGAGAGAGAGCGTGTGTGTCTATCCCTTTGTGTATGTGTCTATCTTTTTGTATATGTCTATCACTTTGTATGTGTGTGTGTGTGTGTGTCTCTCTCTCTCTCTCTCTCTCTCTCTCTCTCTCTCTCTCTCTCTCTCTCTCTCTCTCTCTCTCGCTCGCTCGCTCGCTCGCTCGTGTGTGTTTGTGTGCGTGCGTGCGCGCGCGCGCGTGTGTGTGTGTATATGCACGCGTGTGCGCGCGCGCCCGCACGCGCGCGTGTGTTTATCCTTTAAGAAATCGAAAGCAAGCATAATTTAATTAACAGAAATCAACACTCTACACAAAAAATGAGACGACCAGTCTGACTTGACAATAAGTATCTTCATCACCGTCGGTGTTGCCATTGTCGACAAAATCATCATCATAAGTACTGCAACATTGTCGTCATTATTATTGTCCTCATGGACGGTAATGTTGAATTATCTGACTTGCGACTGTAACATATTGTTGTTTTAGTTTGTGAAAGTTATTTCCCCTGTTGGCTTAATCAGTTATGCATCGTACGGTGATTGGTCAACGTCATTATTTTGGTTCATGTTGGCTGCTCAACATAGCCTAGATTAAACGTCCAGTTAACTTTTATTATTGTGTTATCTTCATCATTGTCTGTATGAAGATATGGACGGAATTTCACATGGTGTCAGAAGTGGGATTCGTTCACATCAAAATCCAGTGCTAGAACCAACAAATTTTATTGAACGTCATCGACAGTCAAGCTCGGTGGTTATTACGGTAAAATGATCCCGTTAAAAACTTCGTTCCTGGCAGAAAAAGAAAATGTCTGGCGACGAAGGAGATCACCATAATCAAGAACCCAGTACAAGACGAAAGCAGAGAACTTTGAATGTTGCCCCCGCCAGCGAAGATCAACCTCAATGATCGTGTACCAGCCATACAAGAATGGAGGCGTTTCAAAAGAGGTTGGAAAAATTACGAGGTGGCAAGCCGTTTTAAGGACGAGACACAAGAATACCGATGTGGAGTCTTTCTATCCTGCATTGGAGAAGAAGCGGCAGAGCTACTGGAAGGATTCTCTTTCAAGGAAGATGAAAAAGATGACCTTATAGACGATGTTGTTCAGAAATTTGAAAACTTTGATGAAAGAAACGAAGTCTATGGGGCGTATGTTTTCAACAAAAAAACACAATAAAGCTCTGAGAACTTTGACACATTTGTGACAGAGCTAAAAAAAAAAAAAAAACTTGCGAAAACATGCAACTTTGAAAATCAGGAAGACAGAATGATCAGAGACAGAATAGTTGTGGTGTGTGAATGATGATGTTTTGAGAGCTAAATTGCTTGAGGTGAAAGGGCACACATTAGATAAATGTATAAAGATATGTAGAGCACATGAAACCGCAAAGGCACAAGGGCAAACAGTGAAAACATCAAATGAAAATATCCACAAAATTTTTTTTAAAAAAAACAGCCACAAAATGAAATTAAAACATGGGAAAAGAAAACAAATATAACAGAGGAAACATACAAATCAGATGCACAAAATGTGTGGATATACACGCATAAAAGGATGTCCAGCATATGGAAAAAAAAATGCTCAAAATATGCAAAATACAACCATTTTCAGAAATGCTGTAAAACAAAAAAAAGAGAGAAGTGCACAATGTACATGACAACAGTTCAGACACTGACAAATATTCTGACACAGACTCAGACTCAGAACATGAAATCAATGAAATCAAAGTAGGTGTGATAACACAACCCAAAGCAAAACTTGAGGGAAAAGAACTGTTTGTCACTGCAGATGTATACAATCAAACAATCAAATTCAAAATTGATACTGGCGCACAGGCAAACGTGCTGTCATTGCATGTATTCAGAGCACTAGATCCAAAACCAGCACTCACGAGAACAAAAACAAAACCAACCAGTTATACGGGTGACACACTCAAAACTGTTGGCACATGTGAAATTTCAGTGATGGGCAAAGTCTTGAAATTCTTTGTTGTACAAACAAATCAGCATGCGATCACTGGTCTTGAATCAACAGGAAAACTCATCATTCAGATTTTGGGCATAGATGTTGAGAAGATGTACACCGAATTTCCAGAGGTCTTTGAGGAACTAGGAGGCATTGGCAAACGACATCATATCGAACTGGATCCGACAGTTAAACCTGTCATACAGCCCCCTCGAAAAGTTCCATTTTATGTCAAGAACAGAATTACAGAAGAACTTGAAAGGTGGAAAAATTAGGGGTTATCGAGAAACAAGAAGGGCCTGCAGTATGGTGGTTGTGGAAAAACCAGATAAGTCATTGAGAATTTGTATGGATCCAAAAGATTTGAACAGAGCAGTCAAAACAGAGCGTTTTGCTATGCCAACTGTTGAAGAAATACACAGCGCAGTTAGATGGAGCAAAGTTTTCACACAAAACTCGATGCACAAAATGGTTCTGGCAAATTGCATTGGACGAAGAAAGCTCAAAATTATGCTGTATGCAAACTCCATTTGGCAGATACGTATTCAAAAGATTACCAATGGTATAGCAAGTGCAAGTGAAGTTTTCCACAGAACCATAAAAGAGATGTTCAGTGACATTACACGAGTGGAAAGTTGGATTGATGATATCATGTTATCAGGACGTACTCAAAAAGAACATGTATTGACAGCAGTTCTGAACAGAGCAAAAGAATGCAATCTCACACTGAAAAAGAAGTGTGAATTCTCAAAAAAGGAAATAAATTCATTGATCATGTCATCAACCAAGAAGGCATCAGACCAGATCCGCAGAAAATCGAGGCAATCCAGAACATGCCTGCACCAAAATGCAAGATGATCAACTACCTCGGAAAATTCTGTCCCAGACTGGCTGATTGTACTGCACCATTACGCACATTACTGCAGAAAAAAAAAGTAGACTGGCAGTGGAACTACGAGCAAGAAGAAGCTTTGCAAAAAAAAAAAACAAAAGACATGTTAACAAAGGCACCCACTCTTGCACACTATAACACAAACAAACCAGTGAAAATCACTGCAGATGCATCATCAACTGGGCTAGGCTGTGCTCTCTTGCAAAATGAAAAACCAGTAGCATATGCTTCAAGATCGCTCACTATAGCAGAACAAAGATATGCTCAGATAGAAAAAGAAACACTAGCGATTGTTTTTGCATGTGAAAAGTTCTATCAGTACATCTATGGCAAACAGTGCTTCATAGAAACAGACCATAAGCCCGTTGAAAGCATGTGGAAAAAAAAACTTTGAACCGATGTCCACCCAGAAGTGAGAGACTCATGCTGAGATTGCAGAGGTATGATCTGAATATCATCTACAAGCCAGGGAAAGAAATGTATATTGCAGACACACTGTCAAGGGCAACAGCTGCAGAGTCACACTCACAAAGTGAATCGTACTCAGCTCAAGAAGAAGAGGAACCCTGAGGGTACTTGCGAACATTCTTCTTAACAATCTGGATATAGAGAACGAAAAAAGAGAAAAGATGAAAAAAAAAAAGATACAAAGACACAGAACTGAGGATGATAAAAAAAATCAAAAAGGGATGGCCTGCGAACAAAAATGAAGTGCCCACTAAGATCAATGAGTATTTCCAGTATAATGAGGAACTATCTCTAATCGATGATCTCATCTTCAAGGCAGATAGAGTAGTGATTCCCAAATCCATGCAGTCAGAAATGCTCAAAAGAATACATGAAGGTCACTTGGGCATTGAAAAGTGCAAAAACAGAGCCAGGGAACTCATGTTTTGGCCAGGAATGAATCAACAAATAGAAATTATTGTGAAAGCATGCCACACTTGCACAACTCACAGAAACAAACAACAAAAGTAAACACTGATCAATCAAGAGATACCTCAGAAACCATGGCAAAAAGTGGGAACTGATTTATTCAGTTGGGACAATCGTGACTATGTGATTGTTGCAGACTATTACTCAAAATTCATTTAATTTCAACAGCTTCCCAACACAAAAGTACAACAGTGATAAACTACATCGAATCCATTTTCAACAGACAAGGTATTCCAGAAGAAGTAGTGTCAGATAATGGACCACAATATTCCAGCAAAAAATTCGACAGATTTGCAGAAAAATGGGAATTCAAGCACACAACTTCAAGCCCACGATATCCCTAATCAAATGGATTTGTGGAAAGGATGGTAGAAATTGATGCAAAAAGCAAAAGACAGTGATACTGATGTTTATCTAGCTGTTTTGAACTACAGAACAACACCGATCAGCAGCACTCTTCCATCTCCGGCAGAACTTCTCATGCACAGAGAATTCAGAACAAAACTCGCTGTACCGACAAAGAAAGCAAGCAAGAATAAGAATCACAACAAAGTAAGAAAAGAACTAAAAGAAAAAAAAAACAGAAGAAACAGAAACAGTAC
>JADBJO010004081.1:15301-20301 GCA_016801955.1 Conus betulinus | reverse complement strand
TCAGCATATTTTTCGAAAACAGAACAAATTTACCGTGCACTGGGCTCATGTCCGATCGACATCACCGACCTTTTGGGGATAAAAATATACCGAACTGCTTGTTTCAGCCATCTGCAATTTGTATCCGTTCGCCGGGTCACGTGTTTTTCAACGGACACGAAACCAGGAGCAGACGATGTCAGAAAGGCGAAGAATCAGTAAACGTTTATTCATAGCCACCAATGTTTACCTCGACACAACTGACACTTAGAATCACACATGCGCAAAATATAATGAAAACCATTTCTGAGTGGCCTCGTGGTGAACGCTAACTGCCTTCAAGATATGTGCGAAACACTGTTGAACACGAAAGTGCCCAACGTTATGTAGGCGGCTTCGTTTCCCATCACTTCATTCGAATTTCCGTCAGTTCTGCTGTTACTACTGTCCCCACCAAGGAAATGCCAGAAATCACATCTGACACTTACGTTTTACGTGTAAGAAAGTAAAACCGATCACAAGCGATACAAATTAGATTTGGTTATTCTTATGCTTTATGACGTTGCGGACCGTGATAGAGGGGGCGTCTCAATGGTCAGTTACTTCAATATTGTAAACTCACGGTCGGTTGTGTATATTTTCCTAAAATTCTAGCATTGTGTTGTTCAAAATGTATCATTTCATGAAAGATGTTATATCATATAATGCATAAAGTTGAGCGAAAAGTAAGAGTTTGATATAAGTTAACTGCTATTACTGTTAGAATGACTGATCAAGTCTAAAAATAGTTTTAATTTGAAATCAGATTCAAGGCGTTCTGTGTTGTTATCATTATCATTATCTTTTTTTAAATATCTCATTCAACTGAAACTCCTGGAGTAATATTTCAGTCCAACCATAAGCCACTCCCACCCCCACCACAAAACACACACACACACACACACACACACACACACACACACACACACACACACACACACACACACACTCACACACACACACATCATAATTTAATGTCCCGTCACACAAGTTGGTGATTGAAGACATTTTGAAATGACCTTTTTTATTGAGAATGTGATGTCATCATGAGAGGGAGAGAGAGAGAGAGAGAGAGAGAGAGAGAGAGAGAGAGAGAGAGAGAGAGAGAGAGAGAGAGAGAGATCACATAGTATAATAAAAGAAATGCAGAGAATCCACAAAGGGGGATGGAAAGAGAATTAAATGTTATAAGGAGAAAGCAGAAAAGAAACAAAAGTGTAATAAAAGAAATGGAAAGAATCTGCAAAGGGGGATGGGAAGAGAATTAAACGTTATAAGGAGAAACCAGAAACGAAGAAAAAAATATGGCCTAACTGGATGGATGATTTGTAGCGCTTAAAGATAAAACAAAAAAATAATGATTTATTATGCTGAATGATATTTTGACTACATATATGTACATTACACGATACAGTTCCCGTGAGGCTGTCTTTTCCAATTTGCTTTGTAAACCTTGTAAACTTTAGTGTCAGTGTCAGTCAGACTGTAGCATTTTGCAAAGCTTTCTTGATTGTTTATGAACTGATCTGTTTAAAATTCAGTATCAAGTTGTTCCAATGAGCACTTTTTTTTCCGCAAACATGTGGACTGCAGTAGCTCATATCACCAAAGCACCTATAAGGGATTCTCCCTTCTATTTTTCATATTTGATCGACTTAAAAATGAATAACTAAGTATGGTTTGACCATCCTGTTTGCTTTTGAAACTGATCTTATTCATGTTTTTATATTGCATTTTACAACTGACCCTTTGTCCATTGTTTCAAGAATTAAATGAACAAAAGACACTGACTGCTTGTGCATGCTTACTGTTTCTTTGAAATGAGCAGGCTGACTTGTTTTATGTTCCTTAGCTGCTGTAGTGGATTTACATAATACACCATAATGTGCAAACAGGAGCTGGTGTCAGACGTGATGACGGACAAAATTCTACCTCATTCTTCACTTACAAACTGACAGAACTGCTGACTTTTAACATCATCTTAGTAATATCATCCAGTGTTCCAGAAAGCCCCAGTTTCACAACCCTTGGTCTGGCATTACTGTACCGTTACAGACATTTTTCATGTTCAGCAACACAACTGATTTATCACTGGGTGATCTGATATTTTTCATGTCATCAGAAAAGAATACAAGTTATCTTTTTCATTCTATTTTCATGCATGTCAAAGATGTAACTTTCAAGAATTACAGAAATTTTTACCCGTTTCTAGTTTTAAAATTCTGTTACCCAAGTCCCATTTCTTGCACGACCTTTTGTCACTGGCACATATATATCTTTTGATCTCCCTTGCATCCTTAAATGGATCCTCAAGCATAGGCTCAAAGATTGTCCCTTACATTTTATACTGTTTGCGTAATGTTTTTTAGTTTTCAACAACTTTTTTCCTCTCCAAACTTTCGTTTTGTTTAATTCTATTACCTTTCACTGGCTGCTTTGGGGGTGCTGTTGCATTCTTTTTCGAACCCTTGGCGGTCCGAACACCACAGAATTATGGACTGTGGTGTGTCTCTATCTGACGCCAAGAGCACAGACACAATCAGCCGTGTCTCCCTGATGAGTCCGATCCAGCGGACGAAAGGCCTCGGAGCAGGCGACACATATAAATCTGTCTTCGGGAGGGATTGCGATAGTTTCTTCATGCAGCTAGTGAAGGGGTTTTCATATTTACGATATACATTTTCCCATTTATTTCATCTTCAATTTTTTTCCCTCTCAATTTTTAATCTTTGCCAAATCATTACTATAATGATGGAAGAATTGTTAACCTGCACTTGTTTTCCCCCACTGCTTAATTGTTCAGCATTATATATATATGTGTCTGTGTGTGTGTGTCCGCGCGCGCGCTCGCACGCGCGCGGGCGGGCACGCGCGCGCACGTACACACACACGCACACATCCTTCCCATACTTTACATCTCTTCAGTTTCATTTTAAATTGTATATTCTCCAATAAAATTTTCGCTTAAGAAGCTTCTTCAGTACTGGCCAGTACTGAAGAAGCTTCTTAAGCGAAAATTTTATTGGAGAATATATACAATTTAAAATGAAACTGGTTACTTCTGTGTTTTTTTATTTTACTCCAAGTATATATATATATATATATTAAAACTTTGATTAAAATGTAAAAGCTAAAACCTACAGCGCGCTGTTTCTTGCTGGTGCAGTCGTCAGGGTATGGGGGGGTCGGTGTTGTCGGTGTTTTTTTTTATACGTGTTCGCTGTCTGCCATCACGTGCGGTCAGTGTTTTTCATGTGTTTTTGATTTCTGCTCCCTGATAGGAACTTCCATTTGTGTCTGCAATTGTTAACCATTTCTATCCTAGTGTTTAGGGTTGCTAATTTTGGTTTGCATAGGATCATATATTTTTCTGTTAGGCATAAATTACATCTTTTTGAAATGTTATTGTATGATGCAGCAGCTCTTTTTAAGATTTTCCAGGATATGTTGTAATCTATTTTTTTTATCTTTGAGTTTCCAATATATATTACTCAATTCTGTTTGATTTTTGTATCTTTCTTTTTAAATGACTGTTTATGATTTGCATATCTAGTTTTAAACTGGTTTTCAGTGATACCTATATATGTTTCTTCAGTGTTCTCTGATTTTACAGTGGCTTGGTATACAATATTGCTGTGGAGGCATTTATTGTTTAGAGGGCACTGTTGTTTCTTGGTACAGTTGCAAGATTTCCGTTCTTCACCCTCGTTTGCTCTCTGCACTGCTTTTCGTTTTGTTGGTTGAATCAATGATGTTTTTTTGAGATTCGGCATACATGAGTATGATAATTTGATGTTGTGCCTGTTAAATATCTTAAACAGTTTGTGCTCTTTTGGGAAAGAAGATGTCAGAATTTTAAAGAATTCTTTCCCAACGTTTGTTTTTAACTCTTCCATCGTATGGGGGGTTGTACCATATGATTTTCCTTTTCCTGTTCTTCTTGTGTCTGCTCATATCATTTCTGGGTCATAGTGTAATTTGTAGTTGTAGCCACTTTGGTGTAACGCTTCTTGGTATTCAGCTGCAGTGTTGTTAAATACTGTTTCATTACATGACAGATTAGATAATCTCTTGTTTATGCCTCTAGGTATCGTTTTGAGTATGGAAGGTGGGTGATTACTTTTGATATTTACATATAGACAGGTGTGTCATTTGGTTTTTTGTATGGTTTAAATGTATGTTGGTTGAGGTCTAACGTGATGTCTAAATAATTCACTATCTTTTTGTTAGCTTCTGTGGTGATTTTTAAATTTTGGTCGTGGAAGATTTTGCACAATTCTTTTTTCTTATTTTCAATGTTTCTAGGGCTATCACTCAGTGCAGCGAGGCCATCATCTCTGTACAGTCCAATTTGTTTTTCAAGTTTTTTTTGAATGTTAGATAGCATGAATAGTCCGACAAGTTCGCAGGTTTCGGCACCATCATACGATCCCATAGTGACATCAAAAGTTGAACTTTTCCTGGTGTTCTTGGTCCAGTCTCGTTTTTTTGCTGTGGAGTAAAGTTTTCTTTGTATGGAAAATGATTTCCATTTCTAACCCTGATATTTCAGTGTATTTGTTGGCAAATTTTATAGCTTTGGCGAGCAGCTCTTCATCTATAGATGGATAAAAATCTACTACATCAAATGTTATAAAGACTGTGTTTTCTTGCTTGTTGAGGTTTTTTAAACCATTGTATAACTTCATATGTATTTTTCCAGAGGTTAAATTCGGTGTTCTCTCTTATGTTTTTTATGGTTTTCTCTAAAATGCTTTTACTGATTTTTCCTAATTCGGATTTGGATGGGTTTATCAATCTACAAGTTGGGTTGTTCAAAAAATTAGGTTTATGGTCTTTGAGTGTTATAAAAGCTTCTCTTTCTGCTGTTGTCTCTACTCTATCACTTAGGTCCATTTGCTGTACAAGCTCCTTTTTCTTTTTTCCTAATGTGGTCATATGTAACTTTGTCAGTTTTTTTTTGTAATTTTTTTGGATGTTTT
>JADBJO010004081.1:7500-15072 GCA_016801955.1 Conus betulinus | reverse complement strand
AGTTGGGTATGTGCTTCCCCTCGTGGATGTAGTCATTACCAATGATATCATGGGATCAGGCTTTCAGCACTTCAACGTGAAGAACCGGGCGCAAAAAAAAGACGACACAGCTAAGTGTCTTCAAAAAATGTGGTATATGAAACAGCCCTTATTGTAGGATATCTCCATACGCCCCACTAGTGTCTTCTGTGGAAATTCCGCGTTCATATCAAGTCGTCGCAGGGTAGGTTGAGATATTTTCCTTTGTCTGGCCTATTTTGGTGTAAAACTGAACTGTGATTCTGCAGTCTTTTTTTGCCCGACCAAAGCACTGGGGTGCGGCTGTGGCACAGTCCTTTCCGCGAAGTCTGTCCAGATCGGGTGCGCAATTCTCTATCACAGGAGCGCTTGAAACGTACTTTGCTGTAGAGATGAATGGCTTGTTGTTGTCCATCCATACTTTGTATCATACGGTACGCAACAGACAAAACTACAGACCACTCCCACTGCTATCGTCTTTCGACTTGTAATCAACGCTTAACCCCGCTCTTGTATCGTCGTCAAATTCTTTTTGGCTACATCCTCATGTGCTTGTTGGTGGTACCCCTACGGAAACTGCTGACACTTTTAACTGCATTGCCCTCGGTTTGCCCGACATTATTATTTATTACAATTTTCCTCCCTCCCCGCAAATTACCAGAACATTAATACACTCTTTCAGGCTGCAGTACCGCTAACAATTAAAGAAAATGTTTACATCTGTTCTCTGTAGTTCATGACTTTTTGCTCAAGAGAGCGACAGGATTAAGTAAAAAAAAAATAAATAAAACTAATAAAATAAAAAAAAAATAAATAAATAAATCACGACGCTCAAAATCTCGCCATATGTGAAATATGCTTGGTCGGTATAGCGCCCGCTATTTGCTACTGTGACAGTAACAGTGATTCTTCCGAGACATCCTCTCTCTCTCTCACTGCTCTCTCATCTCTCTCTCTCTCTCTATCGCTCTCTCTCTCTCGACTCTCTCTCTCTCTTTTTTTTTTTTCTTTTTTTTTTTTTCTTTATCACCACATTGTCCATTCCGCTTCCTAATTTATGCTCATTATAATAAACTTTATCTACTTCACCTGACTCATTGTGTGTGACCTCCAAGCAGGTGACACTTCAATTAAGCTTTGCTTTTGTGTTTCGCGTGGTTCTGTATTGATTGTATTTTGTCCGGTTTGCCTGAAAATCCAACCTTGTTGAAAACAAGAAGTTGGCCCAAGTGTTTTGTTTGCCGTTAGCAGCTGTTACTATGCGGCTGTAACGGCCTTAAACGCGGTGTTTTTTCTTTCCGCTTGGAATAATCTCCGAAAATGCTGGCCGATCTTTGCTTTCTGAAAATTTGTAGGATGTCAGTTTAGTGGGTCCGAATAAGTGGTCTAATGTTACACTGCTTCTTAGCTTCACTAACCCACGCGTTATACTGACACACCCTCGTCCGTTACTACTACACACGCACACACTCTCCACAACACAACCACACCACAACAGGCCTGTAAGATATTTGTGCTGTACTTCTTTCATGGAATCTCTCTGAAAAGATCGATGGCTGATCTTTCGTCGAATTATGATGCATCTTGCTCATATATGGGGCTCACCACCACTCTCACACCACCACCTAACACAAATTTCACACGACCCACACCAGACACATCTACTTTAATTATTACGCCTGTCTCTTTCATAACTGATCTACACAAATGCTACAGGCTGTAACAGCCTGTAATGGTTTTTCCCTTCTTCATGGTATATCTCAAAAGTGCTGTTTGGCCGATCTTCATGAACTTAGCAGGTATGGTTCAGTTATGGGTCGCAGATTGAATGCCGATGTTGTTAGGTTAACCTTTATAGCCATTAGCAACTGCTGCACGGCGCTGTACGTGGTTTTTTTGTAAAGACTATGGAATGTGCCTCAGTAAGTAATCATACTGGGCGCTATGCTCATTTCTTCTGAAAACCTTTGTAGGATCAACTCCGCCTCGCGTTAGTCACATCGATCGGAGATCGCGAACGTGCTTTAGTTTTACTAACACTTACGTTATAAGTTCGCATACTAATGGCTATAAACGATTCGATAACGGTTTTGTTCCTTGTTTGTATGGAATGTGACCAGCTTTGAGAAAGATACACGGTGCAATGCAGTGTGGTAACACCTGATCTGTTGTCCTGAACTATTTTAGCTTAGTAGAGTGATTCATTAGTGCGGGGTCGACGGCAGCAATGGTTTAAGAGCCTGGTATTGTTTTTTATGCCTCGCTTTCACCCGTTCCAATGTCATCACTTTTATATTACCTCGCGCCTTTATATTATGTCCGCACACATCGACGTATGAACTATTTCGCTCTGTCACAGGGGGCACTCGACGCAATGCTAACTGACCCTAACTATCTTGAAAAGATCAGTGTTTTTGGTCTAATTTGATATTGACTCGTCGCTTGTTTCTCATCACGGCATTTCGATTGATATGAATACTCGGAAAACAGCATGGATCCTGTGGGAATAGACAAAGTTGACAAGACGATACGATGGTTAGTGCGAGTTTTTGATCTCATTTTTTTTTTTTACAATGTCATGACAAATGAGGTTGGGGATGAATGTGTTTGAAATAGTGATTTTTGTGGATGGTCATTGTTCATGTCATGGGTACACAGGGTGGTATTATGAACAAAAGGATAACAGCTCCGGCAATGTAGTGTCGATCGTAAGGTGGAATTTTTTGCCTGTGCGTTTATTATACTAGAAGCATGTGTTTATCAAGCTAATGGCCTACTAATTTTGGAGTCAAGTGTGTGTTTTGTCTTCTGCTGTGATGCAAAGAATGCCTAGAAGGGGGGGGGTTCATTTCCGATCTCTCTTAACATTGGGAAGATTACAGCTCACTATAGATGGTCACAAGAATTCAGTGGGTCTGTCTTTACCAGCAGAGCCATTACGAATCTGTATTTGACGCACCACCCCACCTACTCTCCTTAAGTAAAACCGGTTTTTTTTGTGTGGGTGATGTTTTTTTTTTTTCCTCTTTACTGAATATGTCACATGTTTCAGGATAACTTGAAAGTACGTGTGTGAACAACATCTTTTGCATATTTACTTGGATGGACTTTTTTTTTGTACTGCAGTGATACAGCGTTGTAAACCTTGCACCACACATTGAATGACCTCAGTTGTAGCATACAACTGTAAACACACAATCTTCATGAAACCAGTCTACTAATGTGTGTTATTTGCCATATCTTTGAGATGGTCTTAATGACAGTACTGACGTAAAAACAAAACAAAACAAAACAAAAAAAACTGTTGAATGCAACACACACACACACACACACACACACACACACACACACACACACACACACACACACACACACGTACGCACGCACGCACGCACACACACACACACACACACACACACACACACACAGAAGATGGCGGAAACAGTAAACAACTGAAGATCTGAGTCTGCTGAGGTTTGAAAAGACTGCCAAGAAAATGACGAGACTGACAAGATCAAGAAGTCGGGGAGGCCAAACTAACAACATGGCAAGTAAAAATGTTATGATGTGTCAGAAAAAGCCTTCATGTTGTGAATTTTTTTGAAAAAAAAAAAGAAGATTCCCATTCGAGAGGTCGAGAATGATCGGCATGAAAAAAATGGAGGACAGGGTGAAACACGTTCGTGTAACCGACCAAGAACATGAGCAAGAGCAAGCAAATGCAAATGAAGTAAGAGACCTTCAGGCACTTATTTTGAATGTATGTGAACGGATCTCTCTACTTGAAAGCACAGTGACGAAGCAAAACGAAGTGCTACTTAAATTTACCAGCATGAAAACGTCAAGTGAGACAAGGACGACTACTATTAACGTCCAAGCACAGACAGCGTTTTATAAAGAATTCAGTCAATGTGGGTCTCGTATCTATGCTGAGGCTCTCAAGGTCAATCCTCCAGATACCGAGAAGAAAACATCAACGGAAAAAAAAGTCAAAAATGCCCGTGAAAAGCCGTTTCAAACAAATACACGGAGTAAAATCAATAACGCTGTCGAGAAAAAGAACGATGACGCAAATATCAAACTTGACGTCAAATCGCAACCCGGACAAAGTTCGTCATACCTTGGAACGTGAAAAGAATAAACATAAGCTTCCTAAGATCGTGATGCTGCATGTCTCCATTATGAAAGGTGTCAACGGGAACAGACTGGGGCGTTCCCACGGCTTCAGTGCAGATCTACACAAGACCTTTTCTATAAAGGACATCCCAGCGGCGCTTGAAGTGGCCTTGTCCTCAGCTACAGAATCAGTGGACGCAATAATTGTTTACTGTGGAGTAAATGTCATGAAAAAATTCAGACCCAAAATGTGCAGCAAAGCTTTTGTTCAATGCATTCAAGATATTTCCAGCAAACATCCAAAGACCAAGATCGTGATAAGTAAGAAAATCGCTCCTGTTCAGGATCCTGATACTGAAGTTTGTCATCAGCTCTTCAATGCCCTGATCACCAATGACTTGTTCAAAACAGAGAATGTTTCCTTCATGAGTCACGACAACCTTCAGATCACAACACTGAAGGACGGTCTACACCCAACACCAGAGGGACCAGTGTCCTAGCAGCAATCTGGGCAGACACATACGGCACTTACTTTGGAGCAGACCCAGGAAAAACAGCCAGACGACCCCTGGCCCCACCACCCATGCAGCGTTACCTGCCCCCTTCAAGACAGCCCTTCTTTGCTGAAAGTCGACAGGGACGGTGGTGGAATATGTACGACTGCTTAAGAGACTGGGTACCGACGCAGAACAAATAAACTGTGCAGTCTTTCCATTACCCGTCATCCAGATACATTTGATGGACATCTAGTATTGTGGACTGTTGTACGCCTATTGACAGTTTTGATTTTGTTTATATACACATATCTGATATTGTTCCAAACAATCAATTTATATCTGATATTGTTCTAAACAATCATTTGTTATTTTGTTGTTTTTCTCATCTTCTTTCTCTTTTGCATTCAGTTTTTGTTTTTGTTTTGCTTTTGGTGTGTAGTTAGTTATTTAGAAATTTGCATTAGCTCTATCAGTGTCATTTTGGAGACATGCCTGATAGATCACCTGATATGCTTACCATTCTACAGTGGAATGCCAGATCAATAATTACAAATGAATCATATCTTATTCAGCACCTTGCTACATAAGTATCACATTTTAATATTGCAGTCTCTAAATGTGTGCAAAACAAAATACCCGATTGCCTAACTTTTATTATCCACCAGTACATAAATAAGTTTCTAATGCAAAAGAAAGAATAAGCAGTGCTATTTACATCCGGCAAGGCATTGATTATTCTTTATGTCCATCATCAATTCCATCAGATGAACCAGACTTATATTCTTGTGCGGCAAGTGTCAGAATTGATAACAAGAATGTTCTAAACGTTGTCTCAGTTTATTTGCCAAAAGGGCCGAATGATCGAAACACTGAGTGGCTACATTCGTTTAAAAATTGTAATGAAAAATGGCTGGTAGGTGGAGACTCTAATGCCCACTCTCCATTCTGGGATAAAGACTGCTCAACTATAACCAGCAATCGCTTCATTGAAAATGTGGTGGACTCATCTTTGTGCTTGCTAAATGATGGTAGCATCACTCGAATACCAGATATTCCTACCCACAGAGCAAGTGCCATTAACTTGTCCTTGATTTCTCCACAATTAGCTTTTGACTGCATCTGGCAAATGTATCAAGACACTCTTGGAAGTGATTACTTTCCGCTAAAGATTGAATTAAATAAAAATTCTGAAATAAAAAATTTTCCAGTAGATAAAATACCCAAATACAATTACAAATTTGCGGACTGGAATAAATTTTCATCTATTCTTTCTCACATTGATGCAGATGATGTTTTTGACAATGAAGATGATATAAATGTTTTTGGATAGTAAATTCAATGAAATGATTCTCTCTGCTGCAAATGAAACTATTCCTAAATGTAGAATCAATAGAAAAACAAATCGTACTGGAAATGTGTGGTGGACAAAAGATTGCGAAAAAGCAGTGAACAACAACACACAACAACAACAACAAATGAAATATAAAGCATACCTTAAAATTAAATCTGAGGAATTGAAAAAAAGAAAAGCATCAAATGTGGACTGATTCAAGTGTACATTCCCATAGGATAGAAAAGGCACACAAAGAAATGAAGGAAGCCAAGGCATATTCAAACACAGAGTTGTAGCCAAAGCCAAACGGTTATATTGGTCATCTTTCAGTGACAAGGAGGTTTCTCAACATAAAGATTTTCGGAAAGTGTGGAAAAAATTTTGGGACATGAAACATAGATTAAATCTTCCTCAGTGTCCCATTAAACTGGATAATAACAAATTTCCAACTTCAGCGGAAAAGGCAGAAACATTTGCTGATATATTCTCAAGGACAATGCGAATGGAAAGTCTTTCACCAGAATGTAGACAGCATCGAGAAGAGGAAGAAAAGAAACATCCCTATGATGAGCCACATGCCAATAGTGACCTTTTTTGTCAATGCACCTATTACAATACATGAGGTGAATGATGCTGTTGTTTCATTAACTAACAATACATCATCTGTAGGGTTAGACGCAATTTCAAATGATATGTTGAAACACTTATCAAGTAATTTCATAAATGTTTGCAAACAATATTTCAAAAAGATTTGGTCAGGGTATTATGCCAGGAATATGGAAGCAGTCAGTAATAATTCCCATATTAAAACAAGGTAAATCTGCAACGAATATAAATAGTTATCGACCAATAGCTTTAACCTCTCATGTCTCAAAGCTAATGACGTCAAATCGCAACCGGACAAAGTTCGTCATACCTTGGAACGTGAAAAGAATAAAACATAAGCTTCCTAAGATCGTGATGCTGCATGTCTCCATTATGAAAGGTGTCAACGGGAACAGACGCAGTCCAGACACCCCACGTCGCCTGTTCTATTGCCCACAGAGTCAATGTGAAGAGACTGTTCAGGAGAAGATGGCGCTCATCGTCACGATAATCCTGCCACTCAAGTCCCTTAACTTGACACAGTCGGTCAGGTCACTAACCGTCAAACTCTGGGAGCTAAATGTCGTATATTGCTGAAAACTGGCCGATGTATGCCCTGCATAGGTAGACACGTGCTTTGTTTTCGATAACCTCTGAGAAGGATGTGCCTACACCCTGTCGACTCCTCAAAGATCATCTCACAAGCCAGGCTCATAACGTTAAAAAATCGTACGAATAAACAAAAAAGAAACCTAAATGATTAAAGCAAAACAAAACAGAACAAAACAACCGACAGTCCTGTTTATCAGAGTGCATACAAACTTCGAAAATAAATAGGAACATATATGAAATAGGCCGTACCTCGGCTCACGAGAGCAACAAAGTATATATATGATGTTCATCTAAATTGCAGTAAGTAATCATAAGCCTTTTAGATTATATAGATACACGGAAAGCTGCTGCTGGCAGCGTCATTTTTGCAGGACAACAGTGAGACTATTCAATGCTGGTCTGATATCACTC
>JADBJO010004081.1:0-2500 GCA_016801955.1 Conus betulinus | reverse complement strand
TGGTGATGTCAGTTTTGATATTGTCTCAACGTTTATGCTTCTGGTGAGTCGTGATCATTGGTATTTCCTCGTTCTTGAAAACAGAGTGGTGGCTGTGTGTGGGGAGCAGGAATGGGGCAGCATGAAGAAGAATGCCACTGAAGTGGCTGAGAGAGAGAGATAGATTTATAGAAAGACAGATATATAGATCGATAGATATAGATAGATAGATAGATAGATAGATAGAGAGAGAGAGAGAGAGAGAGAGAGAGGAGAGAGAGAGAGAGAGAGAGAGAGACAGAGAGAGAGAGAGAGAGACAGACAGACAGACAGACAGACAGAGAGAATGAATGAATGAATGAATAAATGATTCTTTAATTGTAAAGGCCACCAGCCCATCATAATAAAACACATAAAAGATCGTCACACATGATAAAGCACGCAAAGAAAACAAAAACAAAAAACAAAACAAAACAAAACAAAAAAAAAAAAAGGGGGGAGCAGCTAAATCATACTTATTCGCCAGCGTAAACAGTATATATGAATCTCTTTATACATACGGAAAAAATGTAACCAAAAAAAAGCAATTAAGACACAATTGCAATGAAGCAACTAACCAGTTACTAATGTACACATTAGGAATTCAAGTTTCTGATACAGAGAGCTTTGTGAACAAAAAGTGCGACATCTTTTATCAGTTTTTGGTTTGTGCTTGACATCAACAATATGAATTCAAAAAAAGATGGCTGCCCCCAGCATTTGTGAGGAATAAACTGGGCACGAATATCTTCATACATTGAACATATCAAGAGAAAAATGCATTTCACTCTCTTCAACATCACAACAAAAAAGGACAGCGAGAATCAGTATTACGACCAGGTTGAAACTTAAGAAGGTGAGACTTCAAAACGGACATCCCTATTCTAAACCTTGTAAAAGACTTTCTCACAGTTATATTCTTAATTAAAGATACATACTCAGAGCAAATAACATCGCGTTTGAAAAAAGGAATACACATAAAAAAAAATCATAAGAGATAAAGAAGATCTTCAGTCCTGCTTAAAACAGTCAATAAGACGTTGCTTAAATTCTGCTATAAAAAACTTTAACATTCCAACACTTTGCGACTCCCAAACGATTCCAAATCTATATTTAAACAAAAAATGTTGCGTACGCTGCATGTCCATGTAGAATAATTATGACGCTGCAATTCCAACAACATATTGTAGGCCTTTTTGAGTACCTTGAATTATATAATCTTGTCAATATCAGCCAAAATTTAATACATCTGGAGTAAGTAGCCACAAAGTGTGTGTGTGTGGTGTGTGTGTGTGTGTGTGTGTGTGTGTGGGAGGGGGGGAGGGTACCTTCCAGTTTCCCAATAAAATTAATGCCTTGGAGACTTATAACTTACACCAAGAAATCGCTTCAAAGCTGTGAGATGTACTCGTTCAATTTGGTCTCGGATCCCGGACAAGCCCCAAATTTCTGAACCATAAGTAAGAATAGGCAGAATTTGCGAGTCAAAAAGTTTGAAAAACACTTTTGGAGAGAATTCACCAACAGACCACAATAACTTCATAATTGCTGAAACACCCTTGCTGGCACGCCAGCTAAGTCTTTCATGATATGAGAAAATGAAAGTTTGGTGGACATAACAAACCTAGGTATTTGTACATGTTAACAATTTTCAGTTCATAACCATTAAAATACACTTTTCGCTTTCACCAATGAAACCCCCATTCGAAACACAACAATATTCGACTTGTCAAGATTCACAACAAGGCCCAAACGTTTTGAGCTTTCACAAAGTATGTGCAGCTGGGTTTGTAGACCAATAACGGGTGTCAGAAAATAGAACAACATCGTCTGCAAATAACAAGATAAATAGTTCTATTAGTTCTGGGGCAAGCTGAATGCCATGTCTACCATGTTTGGTAATATCACAAGTAAGCTCAATAATAAAAAGTGAGAACGACACACAGGAGAGCACACTCACCTTGTTTTACACCTTTAGGACAAAAAAATCTTCAGTTAGATCTGCTCCTGCACGCACACGTGCTTTGACAACTCTGCACATGCTACGCAAGGCATGAAAAAAAATTTACCATTCAAACCATGCTTGCCTAATACTTTCCACAATTATCTCTGCAAACCGAGTCAAATGCCTTGCGAAAATCAATAAAAGCAACATATAATTTTCTGTGCCTTAAAAGCTGTTTTCTGAATCATAGAAAAAAGTGTAAAAATATGATCAGTGGTACTGTGATCTGGTCTAAAGCCAGCTTGTTCCACACCATTAACATTGTTTTATTTCAATCCAGTCAGTAATACGCTTATTTAAAACGTAACTGTACAGCTTGCTACTGATGTCAAGCAAAGAAATTCCTCTGAAATTATCTGGAACAGAGGGGTCACCTTTTTATGTAATGGTAGTAAAATTGACAATGACCAAGCATCTGGAAATAAGCCCTTGTCAAAAAGATTGTTGAAAAGCTTCGTGAGAAATGGTAAAATCTGT
>JADBJO010004080.1:205000-210000 GCA_016801955.1 Conus betulinus | reverse complement strand
GAGCCACTGAATTATCAGCGTAGTGCGGATATCGATTTTTCCTCTTCTGTACTGTCCACAAACAACAAAAAGGACCAAAATCCAGTCATTCTTCTTGTTTCTGCTTCGGAATCTGAGTCCACCTCACACTCATGTAATACTCTTTTAGTATTGGGATGTACTTTTCTTTTTGGTGAAGAAGCCATTTTTTATGTCATCTCTCCCTTACCCACCCACCTTGGAGTCCAATTCAGGGGCCAGGGCCATGAAATCACTGTCCTGACCCCTTCCAGGCTTTGGGAGAGATATACGACAAACAAGAGCCCACTAACCCTATCCCCCCTGATCATGCTCCATTCCCTGAGGACAGAGAGCTGAGCACTGCAGGGGTACCTTGGCCAGCCGGAGAACTGCCTGTCTTGGCCCAGCCCCATCCATGGGAAGCTGATTGATACACCTGGGCCAGAGTGTGCGTCCTGTCTAGAAGAGGTCCTAGCCAAAGAGATGCGTTGAGGGCGCCTGCCCTCTCAATCACCAGGATCTCCTTCTCCTCCATCACAGGTGCGCGCGCGGCAAATACGAGATCTTAAGAAGACCACAGAGAAATAAAGAACATGCAAAAGAAGACTTGAAGGGGAGACGAAGATAGAAAGAGCCAAATAAGAAAGGCAGAAAACAAGAGACAAGGAGAAAGGCGGGTTACTATTAGTCAGGATCCTCACACCCTTAGCCTATCTGACATGGGAGGGCCCTACCAGGGGCATCAACTTCTTACCACGTTGTGCTTAGGCCAGACAGCAACTTGACTTTTCAGGCCTAGAAGCATTTTAAAAAAACCAGCCTATCATCAAGGATTGATGCCCCCCCGCCAACAGAGCCGAAGGGACCACGGGACCGCGGAAACCCTCGGACCACGGCAAGGTTGCAACCCCCGGAGGGGTCTGTGAGGGGTGGAGGAGGGAGATGAGCAGACACGACAGTGCCGTTATGTCTTCTCACATTAGCCAATGAAACGAGGAGGCGAGAAACTTCAAATCGATGAGTCCATCTGTTGATCAACCCGAACAATCCTTTGACCGCTTGATGGAACTGCCGTCAGCCGACCAACAGTCCTTTATCAATCAATCCTTTCATCAATTGATAGAAGAAAAATGAGAATCCACATGTTTATGATTTTCAAGACTGCTTCGAGTAAAATCTGAGGGAGAGAAAGAAAAGAGGAACAAAATGACCGATATGATGAATGAAAAATGATTATTGCGTATAAACAAAAGAACGAATAGGTTATTGAACAAATGAATGATTGAAATGACAATTAAAGGAACTGTGATGAACGAACTAACGAATCAATGAATGAAGGAGTGAATAGCAATAAACACAAGGAAGAACGAAAGAACAAACAAGTGAAAAAATGAAATGAAAAACAGGAACAAAGAACAAATGCAGGAAAGAATGTAGGAATAATTCATTCATATGCAGTCGATCCCCACACACGGAATTCTGACCAACCATACAATAATACTTCAGAGCAGGTCAGCAAGTACAGACATGAAAGAAGAATAATCAGTTTAACTCAAAACAAAACAAGGGGGAAAATGAACGCTGGATGAATCGGGTCTGACGATCGCCCGCCCGCTCGGCAGCGCCAGGTAAAACGTATGTGTGTGTGTGTGTGTGTGTGTGTGTATGTGTGTGTGTGTGTGTTTTCTCAAAGAGATCATTGCGTGCCAGGATGGCCTGCGACGCGCTGCTCTCCCTTTATTGAGGAGCTTCCTAGTTTACTTGATGGGAATTCGGATCCAATCCTCGCTCTTACTCTACCTTCAATATGGAGGCTACTAGTTTACTTGATGGGGATTCGGGTCCAAGCCACGCTCTTACTCTGCGTTCATTGAGGAGCTAACTAGTTTACTTAATGGGGATTCGGGTCGACGCCACGCTCAGGGAAAAGAATGTTCATTTCAGTTTGTTTATGATTCTGGTGTTACACTGGACGAGATAGTTATTGCAGTGGTACATCTCACTGGTCTGTTGTGTGCTTTATCTGGAACTCTGCAGCTTGAGATCTGTTTGGTATCTTCTTACAGAGGATGGGGCCAACATCGTGATGTGTGTATTTGTTCTTTTTTTTGGTGTATAGATCACTGTTATTCTCTTCTTGATGCCAGTCCCAAACATCTTACTTCTCAGTTACAGAAAGTACAGAAAAACGCAGACAGGCTAATTTTCAGATGTTCTAAATCCACACATATTTCTAAACCCACTCATTCTCTTCACTGGCTTCCTTTTCAAAAACGAATTGCTTATATACTTCATTAGATTCACACCTCTGCATTTCCTTCTTTCCTTCCGGATCGTCAGCTGTACACTACTGCCAGGCCCTCGTGTTTCTTCTGCAGAGAGACATCTGCTTCTTTCAGGTCCCTCGTTGCCATGACCAGACTTTTGAAAAGCGTTCTTTCTCTTTTCAAACGCCTTCTGGATGTACAAAAACGTCCTTTCTCTCTCAAATCGTGTGAACCTCTCTCTTCTCTAAGGTATGTCTCACGACTGCTCTTTTCACTGACTCATAGCCTTATTCCTTTTTTGGTGGTGATGGTAGTGGTGGTGGTGGCGGTGGTGGTGTGTGTGTGTATACGCGGGCGCGCGCGCGCACGCGCGCGCGCGTATGTGTATGCATGCCTCTGTGTCTGTGTGTGTGTGTGTGTGCGCGCACACGCGCGCGCGTGCGTGCGTGCGTGCGTGCGTGTGTGTGTGTATATATATATATATATATATATATGTGTGTGTGTGTGTGTGTGTGTGTGTGTGTGTGTGTGTGTGTGTGTGTGTGTGTGTCATTTATTTAACGTCTTTCCACTAATCGTGATATTAGACAAAAAAAAGTGGTGTGTGTGTGTGTGTGTGTGTGTGTGTGTGTGTGTGTGTGTGTGTGCGTGTGTGTGTGTGTGTGTGTGTGTGTGTGTGTGTGTGCGCCCCGCGCGCGCGCGTGTGTGTGTGTGTATGTGAAAATAGAGATCAAGCGGGAAGAGGAGTCAGCTGGGGGGTGGGGGGAGGTGGTTGAAGAACAGGTTAAGGGAGGAGTTGAGGTCACCAGCTAGAGATAGATATCAAAAAACCGAATCGCAGACAACTGAATAAGCCAAAATTCATTTGGGATTGGGGGTTTGAAGATAAAACTTTTTCAAAAACAAAGAAAGGAAATTAGATAAAGACAGACGAATATAAAAAAAAAGATCAAAGGAGAATTCGATTAACAACTATATTGCATCTTATTTTACTTTACTTGAAGTTCTGAAATATTCATCTTTTCACATTATCTTATAAGTGGAGACATTTGTTGATACCTTTGTTCCACTAGCTGTTCTGAATTACACAGTATTTCATAAAGCATTATTAAACTGTCCTAGCAGGGGATTCTGGATGTATTCGTCAGTTCCCCTTTTCTTCTTTTACATTTCGATCTCTGGCGTCACTAGCTTTAAACCGAGCTGAACTGGTTGTAGGGACTGTTTGTAATTATAATGCGTGGTACCTCTACCTTTGTGTAGATGAGGCACTGGATGTGATGGCATTTTTTTTCCCTATCTTTTGAAAACGATGAAAGGCATTTGGGCTTCTGCCTGTGCTGCTGAATTATGATGACTGCATGATAACGTAGAAGGTTGCCCCGCTCTGAGTTCTATTCCACTAGCCTGTGTGATAAGTGCAGTCCATTGTCCGATGACCCCCGCCGTGTTGCTTTGTGTCGTGCAGTCTAATCATGCTGTGCTCTGTCTCTGGCAGTACACTATGCTGTATTGCCTTCACTGTCATTGTGCCGTGGTGAGTTGCCAGGCAGGTGTCCGCAACAGCTTGAGCATCTGGAACAAAGATCCCGTGTGTGTGTGCATTTTACAAGCACACATACATATATGCATACAAAGACACAGACACGGACACAGACTGCTATAACTGAAACTGATTTAACAAAGATATACATTCCTTTGTCCTTACATGCGAGTTATCGTCTTTTAAAAGACGCAGCCTGGAACTCTATTTCAAAGAAGGGAAAAGGCACCAAAAAACAAAAAAGGGGATATTCTTTAACAAGATATCAGACTTAAAAAAAGGTATCAAGAATCTCTACCAAGAGACGATTTTAAAAAGTTTGATTGAGGCTTGATGCCTTTAAAACCAAATTCTGTAAACATGTGACTTGTATTTGTGGCCAGCAAATCACTCCGTTCCATATACTTTTTGTGTGTGATAGAATGAAACCCTGTTTGCCTGCTTGGTTGTTGAACACTAAACCGTGTCGATGTCAGTCTCTAACGACGAATATTTTTGAAGTTGTTCAAGGACTGATTAAGAGCCCAATTGGACATTTACTTTAACGTCTATGTTATTTTCCCCATCTTGGTGTTAGTTGCTTATTTTAAAGTTTTGGATTCAGTTATGTGTTTTTTTTTTTCAATTTTAATTTTTAAAATCTAGGCCTAATTGCATTATACATACCTACGTACGCCCAAAATCAACACCAACCGTTCGCATGCATACACCCAAAAACATCACACACACACACACACACACACACACACACACACACACACACACACACACACACACACACACACACACACACTTTACATATTGTCTAAGATCACTGTTACGTGGGATAGACGTTAAATTAAAGAACGAACGAACGGGCACACACACACACACACACACACACACACACACACACACACACACACACACACACACACACACACACACACACAAGGTGTGTATCTATGTAAATCTTTAATGAGGTCGAAAATAACATATGCCCGAGAAGTAATCTTTAGCACTCCTAAATACCTATTGAAAAAGCTTGAAAGAGATGAATGCAGGGCATTGAAATTAGCACTTGGCCTTCCGGTGCATGCATCATCTTTTCGTACGTATTACGAAGTGCAGATGCTTCCCCTAGATGAATACAGAGAGTTAGCGTGTTGTAAATTTGTTATGTAGAGTACAGCTAATAAAACACACATTAG
>JADBJO010004080.1:192500-200000 GCA_016801955.1 Conus betulinus | reverse complement strand
GGGGAAATGAGGGGCAAATGATTGGGGTGGGTGTAACCGGGCAATGAGTGGCGAATGATTGGGGTGGGGAGTAACGGGGCAATGAGGGACAAATGATTGGGGTGGGGGTTTTTAGCGGGGCAATGAGGGGCAAATGATTGGGGTGGAGTAGAGAGGCAATGAGGGGCAAATGATTGGGGTGGAGTAGAGGGGCAAATGAGAGACGAATGATTGGGGTGGGGGTACTGGGGCAATGAGGGGCAAATAATTTGGGTGTGGGTACCGGGGCAATGAGGGGCAAATGATTGGGGTGGAGTATAGAGGCAATGAGGGGCAAATGATTGGGGTGGAGGTAGAGGGGCAATGAGGGCAAATGATTGGGGTGGAGTAGTAGAGAGGCAATGAGGGGCAAATGATTAGGGTGGAGGTAGAGGGGCAATGATGGGCAAATGATTGGGGTGGAGTAGAGAGGCAATGAGGGGCAAATGATTGGGGTGGAGGTAGAGGGGCAATGAGGGACAAATGTTTGGGGTGGGGTACCGGGACAATGAGGGGCAAATGATTGGGGTGGAGGTAGAGGGGCAATGAGGGACAAATGTTTGGGGTGGGGGGGGTACCGGTACAATGAGGGGCAAATGATTGGGGTGGGGGTAGAGGGGCAATGAGGGGCAAATGATTGGGGTGGAGGTAGAGGGGCATGAGGGGCAAATGATTGGGGTGGGGGTAGAGGGGCAATGAGGGGCAAATGATTGGGGTGGGGGTAGAGGGGCAATGAGGGGCAAATGATTGGGGTGGAGTAGAGAGGGGCAATGAGAGACGAATGATTGGGGTAGGGGTACCGGTACAATGAGGGGCAAATGATTGGGGTGGGGGTAGAGGGGCAATGAGGGACAAATGATTGGGGGGGGGGTACCAGGGCAATAAGGGACAAATGATTGGGATGGGGTACCGGGGCAATGAGGGACAAATTATTGGGGTGGGGGTACCGGGGCAAATGAGGGACAAATGATTGGGGTGGAGGTAGAGGGGCAATGAGGGACAAATGATTGGGGTGGGGGTACCAGGGCAATGAGGGACAAATGATTGGGATGGGGGTACCGGGGCAATGAGGGACAAATTATTGGGGTGGGGGTACCGGGGCAATGAGGGACAAATGATTGGGGTGGAGGTAGAGGGGCAATGAGGGACAAATGATTGGGGTGGGGGTACCGGGGCAATGAGGGACAAATGATTGGGATGGGGATACCGGGACAATGAGGGGCAAATGATTGGGGTGGAGGTAGAGGGGCAATGAGGGACAAATTATTGGGGTGGGGGGTACCGGGGCAATGAGGGGCAAATGATTGGGGTGGAGATAGAGGGGCAATGAGGGACAAATGATTGGGATGGAGGTAGAGACGCAATGAGGGGCAAATGATTGGGGTGGGGGTACCGGTACAATGAGGGGCAAATGATTGGGGTGGAGGTACAGAGGCAATGAAGGGCAAATGATTGGGGTGGGGGTAGAGGGGAAATGAGGGGCAAATGATTGGGATGGGGGTACCGGGACAATGAGGGGCAAATGATTGGGGTGGAGGTAGAGGGGCAATGAGGGGCAAATGATTGGGGTGGAGGTAGAGGGCAATGAGGGACAAATGATCGGGGTGGAGGTAGAGGGGCAATGAAGGACAAATGATTGGGGTGGGATGGATGTAGAGGTGGAGGTAATGATGGATGATCAATTTAATGTAAACAAAGGAAGGAGAAATAAATGCATTAAAAAATTAAACGAGCAAATAAAACAAATAAATATTTATGAATAAATAAATGAATGAACAAATGAACAAGTGATTGCTAGCAAACGAAAGAAATACCAAAAGAAAGAATGAACGAACAAATACAGGGACAGATTAATGTAGAACTGATGCAGTGAACGAAAGTAGGTATGACTCATTCCCATGCAAAGCCAGAACCCACACCAAGTCCAAGCCAATAATACAGTGATGTGTTAAGCCAGATCTTTAAATGCCAGGAAACACGCCGGTCGGAGGGAGAAATAACACTAAAAAAGAAAACAAAAAACAAGAAAACCCGAACACCAGAGGAATCACCCTGAAACACGACAACCTGCGTGACAGAGCCAGGTAAAGCATCATTTCTCACAGACAGCTAACTGCGTAGAAGGGTCGGTTGCAATGCATTACTTGCTCTTCGTTAACAAGGTAACTAGCATACTTGATTGGAATGCGAGTCAGAGCCCTGTGTTAGATTATTTAAACTTCGGAAGAAACGGCACATACTTAATTATAAAATGTGTTTTAAGGATTTTCAAATAACTTAATTACGACTCAGAACTCATGGTTTGGCTCGGAAGTGACGTGGTTAAAGTATGGTGTGTGTGTGTGTGTGTGTGGGGGGGGGGGGGGGGAAGGGGGTTAGGAGGAGAGAGAGAGAGAGAGGGGGGGTGTCGAACATCAAAGTAGAACAGATGGAGAAGTAGGAGGTGGTGGTGAGAGGGTGAAGGGGGGAAAGGATGGGATTGGGAGTGTGATATTTGTTTTTAATATCAGAATTGCAAATAATGAAATCAACCAAATAGTTAAGAGTCTTTTTCACACCAGAATTGGATGAATCAAGTTTAAACAGCTGAATTTATATCAAATGTAAATGAACTACTGAAATTGACCTTTTAGATGAGCTGAAGTTTGTGTTAACCCAGACTGTCTAACAATGTCGATGGGACTCTCCAGTCCAATGGTGGTAACAGTTTGTGTAAATCAAATTCCGCTGATAATTTGGGTGTTGGAGAAGTAGTCTTAGGAAGAAGGGGAGTGTGGTTCAATCAAACAGTCCTTTCACTTTGCAAATAGGGGAGAAAAGTTTAACAGCAGAATTGAAGAAAAATATCATTCAGACAAATATCTAATTAGCATGTTGAGAAAGGAAGGAACATTTTAACAGCAGAAGTGAAGGGAACTTCAAATAGAGACACATGATAATGCAACAAGGGGGTGACATGACAGAAAACGTTTAAAGAGCAGCAATGGAAAAGAGTGTTACAGGCCAAGTCTAGTATCGTTGGCTCATTCCGCCAAAGGGAATAGAGTTCAGCACATGGCGCTACCAGGAGGGGCAAGCAGTATTCTCAAGGCTTCCATTGTCAGTGCCCTGGCAAGACTTGCTCACCCCTCCTAGAATCTCATGCTATTTGGTGTTAGCGTCGGTGGCTGTGCCTCTGGCTGTCCCTTCTCTCACTGTTCCAGCCTCCTCATCTGTCTGCTGATATTATTATCAGTGGAGCCAGTTCTGTGAGAACTCAAGTCAGTGTCGGCTGGGCCTGTTCTCGGTCCGTATTGCCAGGGGGTTGCTACATTGACACCCTCAGCCTCTGGTCATGAAAATGGCATGTGAGGTAGGAAACTGTCTGTGACGTCAATGTAAATTGTGACGTCAACGTCAAATGAGAAAACAACAACAACAACAAAAAGAAAAAAACGGTGAAGCCTGGAACTGTTTTACCACCGATTGTGAGGGTACAACCCGTACCCCAGCCGCTGTCTCCGTCAAAACGACGTGGAGAGGTTGACCAGCAGGTTAGTAGTAGAATGGTGTAGTAAAGTGCCTCAGGATTGTGCGTCAGACGACGACGTGGAGAGGCTGACCGCCAGGTCGGTAGTCTGACGTGATCTTCTGAGTGGGTGTATCCTATGGGACTTCGAACTGTATTCGTGAGCGGCTCTGCTTGCCGTGTGAAGACTGTGACTTGGGCACGTCGGAGCCAGCTGTATGGACTGTGTCTGTTAGGACACTACTGGCGGTGCCAGTGAGTACTGTGTGCTAAAGAATATTCAATGCGTCATTTTTGAGAGCGACGTTTGAAGCTCCCTGTGTCTGCTGAATGCCCTTGCAGGTCGTGGAATGTATTGATTCTGTGACGATTTATGTTGATTCGTGTTTTTGTTTTTGATGGTTCAGGCAGCATATAAAAGGAAGAAACTTAACTTGTGTGTTGCTTGGCTGTCCATGTTCGAGTGGTGTGTGTGTGTGTAGGGAATAATCGTCACACGCATCCAAACTTTTGAAAGTGAGAGTCCGACATACAGCACCACACCATCCGTAACACTGCCGTCCTCATTTTTTTTTTAAAAGACGGATTTGTAGGGATTTCCAAGGTCGGGTGACGACGTCACTTTCAGTCTTTCCCTTCTTTTGCCAGGCAGTGAAGGGTGCTGGACACGAACAGTATCGTCTGATAGTTCCAGCCCTCCACCCTCTTCCCTCCTTCTCCCCTATCGCCTCGGCGTCTGGTCCAGCACATCTCGGTATTATTCTCCAATATAAGTAGTGACAGGGAACTGCGTGTATTTTACTGCGTTCATGTGGCCTTTGAAACAAATTCAATCTCTACTACTACTGCTTCAACCACTGCCCCTGCTGCTTCTTATATATGAGAACAAACAAGATGAACCATGAATAATCCTTAAAAAACACAATAATCAAATTTTCACGCGGTTTCAATGTTACCATTCCGTATATTTCCTGTGGCGTTTTCAAACTACTGAGCAGATGTGTTGTAGTGCATGTACCTTCTTACGCATGCCACAATCTCCTCCTGGGGAAACTTAAGCGGAAAACTTGCAATGGCTTGGCTAGGGGTGGTCGTGGTACCCGAGCAGCAGACTGAACACCGAACAGGCAAGTCCCGGGAACCGTCCAGGGTTTGATGAGGGAGGAACAGTTGCCAGCGAGTGAACCGGGCCAAAAAAAAAAAAAAAAAGAAAAGAAAACGAAGAGAACTTTGTGTAGTTTGCGGAAGTTGGTGGACACAAAAACGCAATGTAAGAAGCACCGCAAGAGAGTAGGTGAGAGCGAGAACAAAGAAAAGGAAATGAGAACAGGGAAGAGGTGAAAGGGCAGAACGAGGGGGTAAGGGGCACGCACGGATGTGACAAGACAGACCGTGAAGATCTCTGCTGACACAGGAGATACAGCGTCACCTTCCAACGATGTAAATGGCACACCGAGAAACGCGTGCAGGCGCTCAGGCACCATCCCGATCTCTTCCCATCCTTTCAGAAAACTTTGAATCTGCTGTATGCATTAGCAGTCCAGACCCCGGAAAACAGACGAAGACCTGAAAGTTTGAAAATCTGGGGCTCTCTCGAGCATGCATCTTCATCACCGGAATGTAATTAAAGAGAGGCTTCAGGTACAAAGCCTGGAAAATCATCCTCCATCTTTCCGGGTTTTTTTTTCTCAGTGGAAAGCCTGACACAATGGTTCAAAAGTCCATTTGACGTATCATCTCTTTGTCTCTCAATAAGCTTGTTGCTGTGCCATCTGTCACACTTTCTTGTCTGTCTACCATCTATACGTCTGCCTTCCCATTCGAGCTGTCTTGAGAGAGAGAGAGAGAGAGAGAGAGAGAGAGAGAGGAGAGAGAGAGAGAGAGAGAGAGGTGTGAAAAGAGGTGAAGCAGGCCTGTGAGGTGTGTGAAAAGAGGTCAATCAGGCCTCTGAGAGGTGTGTGAAGAGGTGAAGCTGGCCTGTGAGGTGTGTGAAAAGAGGTGAAGCAGGCCTGTGAGGTGTGTGAAAAGAGGTCAATCAGGCCTGTGAGGTGTGTGAAAAGAGGTGAAGCAGTCCTGTGAGGTGTGTGAAAAGAGGTGAAGCAGGGCTGTGAGGTGTGTGAAAAGAGGTGAAGCAGGGCTGTGAGAGGTGTGTGAAAAGAGGTGAAGCAGGGCTGTGAGGTGTGTGAAAAGAGGTGAAGCAGGGCTGTGAGGTGTGTGAAAAGAGGTCAATCAGGCCTGTGAGGTGTGTGAAAAGAGGTCAGTCAGGCCTGTGAGGTGTGTGAAAAGAGGTGAAGCAGGCCTGTGAGGTGTGTGAAAAGAGGTCAGTCAGGCCTGTGAGGTGTGTGAAAAGAGGTGAAGCAGGCCTGTGAGGTGTGTGAAAAGAGGTGAAGCAGGCCTGTGAGGTGTGTGAAAAGAGGTCACACAGGCCTGTGAGGTGTGTGAAAAGAGGTGAAGCAGGCCTGTGAGGTGTGTGGTGTGAAGAGGTGAAGCAGGCCTGTGAGGTGTGTGAAAAGAGGTGAAGCAGGCCTGTGAGGTGTGTGAAAAGAGGTGAAGCAGGCCTGTGAGGTGTGTGTGAAAAGAGGTCACACAGACCTGTGAGGTGTGTGAAAAGAGGTGAAGCAGGCCTGTGAGGTGTGTGAAAAAGAGGTCACACAGGCCTGTGAGGTGTGTGAAAAGAGGTCACACAGGCCTGTGAGGTGTGTGAAAAGAGGTCACACAGGCCTGTGAGGTGTGTGAAAAGAGGTGAAGTCCAAGGACAGGAAATCCCTAGCAGGGCAGCGGGAGATCTGAGACCCTCACCAAGGTTCTTCCATTCTGGGATGCACCATGTACGTCAGTTTATGGGTGTACATAAAATTGTTTCCTCACCGTGAACATTTCTGATCGACCATACAAAATACAAAATATAAAAGTTCTTATCAAACTAAAGTAATCCACAAACATTACACTGTTTGTGCATTTTACAGTATCTTTACAGTAGACATTTCAATACAGAGGTTGTAATGACAACATTGCTGATTCAGTTGTACGGCCAGGTGAATTAATAACTGATGCGGACTGGCACCTGTGATCTCTGTGAAATGACTTAATCGTGCTGAACGATCCTGGATCCACCTTTGATCAGGATCGGTATTATAGGTCTAACCCCAGATCCAGTAGTAATGGAGTCCTCTCATGGTCACATCCGACAAAGCTGACAAGGTTTCTTTAACATTGGTGCAGTAGTCTTTAGTTTTTAGCTAGCAAACCAGTGTATGAGGATGGAAATTTTTACCAACAAAATAGGTAGATACAGCAGAGGAGACCTGTACAATGGGCAAGAGGAGACCGCCGACTACTATGGACCCGAAAGGGACAGAAAGGAGATGGTGGGAGGACGCAGAAAGACGTGAGCGACGGGTCAGTAAGCCTTATCGAGACGTTGAGACTGAAAGCCATGAGACCGGAGCTATATGACGTTGCCCCGTCTGCAACCCGTCCCCTTTGCGGCAGACTTGGCAAACAATACACACATGGGGTTTCAACTCTCTTTCAGTGTCGCTCTTCAACAATTACCATCATCTCTCCCGTCACTTCCAAGTTCAACCATCATTTGTTGGCTTGAATTCTCTGTCCGTTTTACTGTTTTCTTCCCTATCACCCAAGTTAGATTAATATTAGTTTCACTCAATTCTCTTCTAATTGTAATGTTCTCACCTACTCCCTGTCCCGTTTGACCAATCAAGTCTCCTTTAAGATGCGTAGGAACTACCTCAACGACTGTGCTTAGTTGTGGTGTTCAAATGTTTTTCTTATTACCCCGATCAAAACTGATACTGGTCCTATGATGTGTCCTTCTACTCTGATTCTGAAGAATCCTTCTCCTACCTCCTATCTGCCAACTGAATATTTGCCAACAGCGATGCTGAGATGTCTTTCACTGCCTCCTACTATCTTGCCCCTTCCCTCCTCATTCGTTATCCATCCACTCAGCC
>JADBJO010004080.1:182500-187500 GCA_016801955.1 Conus betulinus | reverse complement strand
GGAGGATGTGTTTCGATCTGTTGTGCTGTGCCTCTGGAGACATTGGAGTTTGCATTGGTGGGTTGCGAGAATGGATGGAAATTCGGGTGCACATATTTTAAAGTTAACATGAGTGAGTTCGTTGGATATATGGAGAGAGAAAGAGAGAGAGAGAGAAAAAGTGAGGGAGGTGAACAGGTTGATGCGTTGGTGTAGATGGTGGCGTTGGGGGGAGTGGGAGAGAGTGGGGAGGGTGGTGAGTGGGAGAGAGAGAAAGCATACGCCGGTGTTTACGAAGATGAACGGAAATCCTCATACATGTTGGGCAAGAGAGTGAGTGTGAATGTTGATACATGAATGCACGAGAAAAAGGGTTTATCTAATTTGTACGAAGCTTCTTGAACTGTTTTCTTGTTAAATGTACCATTCGAGCGCTGGCTCTCCTCAGGATGGTTTTGGGTTGTCTACTACTGCCGGTGTTATATGGCCCCAATGTCACTGTTTACACGTGCGGATTGGCTGCACGTGTTGTTCGGTTTTCAGGTTGTTTACAGTTCAGGGTGCGTTTGCTGACAACGATTTCCATTTGTGCCTGCAGTTGTTTACTATTTCTACTTTAGTATTTAGAGTTGCTAAGTGTGGTTTGCATAATTAACCATTTTTCTGTTGAACATAGGTTGCATCTTTTTAGAAATGTTGTTGTATGGTGATGCCCTTTTTTATGATTTTTCCAGGATATGTTATAGTTGATTTTTTTGTCTTTAAGTCTCCAAATATATTTGCTCAGTTCTGTTTGGTTTTTGTATTTTTCTTTGCTCCCCAAGGGGTCGAGCATTTTAAGAATTTTATATCCTGCATTTTTAGTGGTATTTTTGATAATAGCTCCTCACGTTGAGCACTGTGGCCTGATGAATTTTAAAAGGGAGGAAATCAGTTTTTGACAATCAACAAAAAATATACCATTCTCCAACCCGCAATTCTACTTAAAAAGATTAATAGAGCAAACTGAAAAATTCGTACGAAACATGAGATGGAAAAAGCGTTTTTCTTCCTGAACCCAAATGCAAAAAAAAGAGACAAAAACACATATGGCTTCAAATCATGGCGATCTCCACCAGCCATAGATGAAATGAGCCAACATAGAATTAAAAAAAAATCAAACAACGATTTCCAAACATCATTAAAAAATGAAATAAAACAAATACAAAATGACAAAAAAAAATATTCGTGAAGGCTGACAAAACCAGTAATACTACTACAAATGGAACCAAACGAGTACTCACAACTTCTTGATAAAAACATTCAGAAAAACTACAAAAAAGCTGATAAAACCATACACAACAACATCCGAAAAAAAAGAAAAAGAACTCGTACACCACATGGATCTAGGTGACAGGTGGAAACAACAGCAATAAAAGAAGCCTTCATAACCCTTAAAGACCATAAACCCAATTTCCACAACAACCCAACATGTAGACTAATAAACCCATCTAAATCTGAACTGGGCAAAATAAGTAAGAAAATCTTAGAAAAAGCCATAAAAAAACATAAAATCAAACACTGAATACAACCTCTGGAAGAACACATATGAAGTTATCCAATGGTTCAAAAAAACTTAACAAACAGAAGAACACACAGTATTCATCACATTCGACATAGTAGACTTCTACCCATCCATAGATGAAGAGCTACTCACTAAAGCTCTGAAATTTGCTAATAAACACACAGACATAACAGGGTCAGAAATGGAAATCATTCTTCACACCAAGAAAACTTTACTGTACAGCAGAAATGAAACATGGATCAAGAAAACGAATAAAAACTCAACATTTGATGTGACCATGGGATCGTACGACGGTGCCGAAACATGCGAACTGGTCGGACTGTTTATGCTATCCAACATCCAAAAACAACTCGGAAAGCAAGTCGGACTGTACAGAGACGACGGCCGCCGCGCTAAACAACAATCCAAGAACCATCGAAAACAAGAAAAAAGAACTATGCAAAATTTTTCCAAAACCAAAACTTAAAAATCACCATCGAAGCAAACAAAAAGGTAGTGAACTACTTAGACATAACACTTGACCTCAACAACCACATATATAAACCATACAAGAAACCTAATGACACACCCATTTATGTAAACATCAAAGCAACCACCCACCATCTATACTAAAAACCATACCCAATGGCATAAACAAGAGATTATCTAATCTGTCACATAATGAAAAGAGTATTCAACAACGCAGCAGCAGAATACCAAGAGGCATTGCAAAAAAGTGGTTACAGCTACAAACTACAATACAACCCAGATAACAACATGAACAAAAAAAAAAAAAAAACAGGAAAAGGAAAATCACATGGTACAACCCTCCATATGATGGACGAGTAAAACACAACGTAGGGAAAGAATTCTTCAAAATTTTGACAGCATCCTTCCCAAAAGAACACAAATTGTCCAAAATATTCAACAAGAACACCATCAAACTATCATATTCATGCATGCCTAACCTTAAAAATATAATTGATTCATCCAACAAAATGAAAAGCAACACAGCAAAGAAGGGTGAAGAAAGGAAATCCTGCAATTGTACTAAAAAAAGAACAGTGTCCCTTAAGCAACAAATGCCTCTATAACAACATTGTATACCAAGCCACTGTGACATCAGAAAATGAAAAGAAACATACATAGGGATCACTGAAAATCACTTCAAAACCAGGTACGCAAACCATAAACAGTCATTCAACAAAAAGAAAAATACACAAAACCAAACAGAACTGAGCAAATATATTTGGAGACTTAAAGACAAAAAAATCAACTATAACATATCCTGGAAAATCATAAAAAGAGCATCACCATACAACAACATTTCTAAAAGATGCAACCTATGTTCAACAGAAAAATGGTTAATATTATGCAAACCACACTTAGCAACTCTAAATACTAAAGTAGAATAGTAAACAACTGCAGGCACAAATGGAAATCGTTGTCAGCAAACGCACCCTGAACTGTAAACAACCTGAAAAAACCGAACAACACGTGCAGCCAATCCGCACGTGTAAACAGTGACATTGGGCCATATAACACCGGCAGTAGACAACCCAAAACCATCCTGAGGAGAGCCAGCGCTCGAAACAGACCTGTCGATTTTAAAACTTCCTTTTACCATTCTGTTTTTAACAAACATATATATAAGAATTATATATATATATATATATATATATAAAAACATTGTTTTTTTTTGTTATGCGGCAACCAATGATGGAATCTCACACAGCAGTGTGTAATCCAGCCTGTGTCAACTGGTAGTGCGCACGGGGGTCTTGGTGACCTCGTTACCGCGCGGGATAAAAAGTGCAAAGTTGCGTTAACTGTGCCTGTTTTGCATCAAGCTTGCTGGCGACACAAGATGTGTAAAATGAAAAATTCTTTTTCCCCGTGCAAGAGCAGTCTCTCAAGTGAGTTTTATGCCCCTTCTTTTGGCTGTTTAAGCGCGGGGTTGGTTACTGTCAGCCCTTTTCTCACCATGCCACCACGAAGAAAACTTAGCACCTTTGACAAAACCAGGGCGATTGCGTGGATACAAGATGGCATTGCAAAGGCTGAAGTGGCGCGACGACTTGGTGTGCATCATTCAGTTATTGTTAGACTGAATCAGCGTTTTAGGGCGACCAACAGCGTTGAAGAGAGGCCACGGTCAGTCGGCCTAGGCAGACTACTCCCAGAGAAGATCGTTTCATCGAGAGGCAGGCCCTATTGCAGCGGGATACCACTTCCACCAGCATCCAAAGGCAGCTTCGTATGGCAAATAACCCATCCTCAGCCGTCAAGCCATACGAAACCGTCTTCACCACTTCGGCCTCAGATCACGTCGCCCCAGCTGTTCGACCACGACTGCTAGCAGCCCATAGGCTGGCTCGCCGAGCTTTCTGCCATCGTCATGTGAGATGGAACCAACAACAGTGGTCCCAGGTCCTCTTTTCAGATGAGTCGCGGTTTAGTCTTGAACACAATGACGGCCGAACTAGAGTTTGGAGGCGTGTTGGTGAACGTTACATTGATGCAGCTGTTCGCCAGACCAGGGCCTTTGGGGGAGGATCTGTTATGGTATGGGGTGCCTTCAGCCTCCACCACAAGACACCACTCTACCATATTGATGGAAACTCACAGGCATCCGCTATCGGGATGAAATCCTGGCGCCTTTCGTTGTTCCGACCATGCAACGGATAGGACCCATGGCAGTCTTCCAAGACGACAATGCTCGGCCACATAGGGCCCGGGTGGCGAAAACTTCATTGTGCAGGCCGGCATCAACAGGATGATCTTCCCGGCGTATATAGTCCCGACCTCAATCCCATCGAGCATATGTGGGATGAGTTGGGGAGACGTGTGAAGGAGAACCATCCACCTCCCAGAGACCGCCAGGATCTCTTCCAAATGCTGCAACTGGAATGGCAGAGAATCCCTCAGAGGGTCATCAGAACACTGGTCAACTCGATGAGGAGTCGCTGCGTGGAATGTCTCGCCAATGGCGGTGGCCACACCCACTATTGAATGATTTTGTGAACTGAACAGATTTTGCGAACTTTGATTTCGACCCATCCTCTTTTTATTGTCTGTAAATCAACAACCGTTCATTCGATCCCAATGAAATTCAATGTACGTTGGAACAAGATAATGAATTAAATCTGTTCCCAATTTCAAAATCGTGGCTTTTATATTTTGGAAATTATGCGGGTACATGTAATCTCTCTCTCTCTCTCCTCTCTCTCTCTCTCTCTCTCGTGCGCGCTTTTTCTCTCTCTAATTCACACACACACCACATACACATACACGCACACACATATGCACACACACACATGCGCGCGCGCCTTACTACATCATGATAAATGGGGGAATATTGATATGGTATGACCTTTTTTTCCAGTAGGTTTCCAGCAATATGCGCACACATACATACGCACGTACACACGCGCTCATGCAGGCACACACACACACACACACACACACACACACACAC
>JADBJO010004080.1:152500-177500 GCA_016801955.1 Conus betulinus | reverse complement strand
GGAAGACAAAACCGTCATGCTATGAAAATATTCCTCCTTTTAGATGCGAACCTGTGTAAGTTCGTAATAACGCGCGTGCGAGCGTGCGAGCGCGCGCGCGCGCGCGCGCGTGTGTGTGTGTGTGGGGGGGGGGGGGGGGGGGGGGGGGGGGGGAGGGGCGCGGGGGGCGCATATGAATGTTTGGTGTTTAGCTGTTTTGGTCATGGCCGTTGAGGTCGTGCTGCCTCCCTGGGACGAGACAGCCGGCAGCTTCAACACTGGGGCACAAACGGTAATTCTACCTGTGAAATTGAGAAGAAGCCAGATAGAGATGACAAATACACAGCCGTCATTCCGAACACGTTTCCAGACACAGTACTCCCAGTCAGATCAGTGGTTCGGAAAACCCCAGTAGCACATGGGTAGGGTTTACAGAGAATTGTTCTGAACATCCATGTGTCTGACAAGGCAGTGCTCGTGGCTGAGGGCTGGAATGGTTGCATTGGTGCATGCCTCACGGGACTTTCATGCAGGTCAGTTTCGTCTTCGGGCCTGGGGGGTGTCTGGCATGCAGGTTGTCAAATCACTCAGCACTCAAAGACGTGTCCTGTCTCACGGTAACACCATACTAATTTACGCGGAAGACGGTTCAATTCATTTTCGTCATTTCTTCAAGTCAGGTTAAATTAATTTTGTAATTTCTTTACGTCACTTTTTGTTACTGACTACTGCTTGTGCGTTTGGTCTTAGCATTGGCGATTGACGAATTTTCTCGCGCACTTTCTATCGTGAATCAGCAATAAGTAGATTTGGTTTGATTTCTTTCACCTCTTCCTTACTGATTCAGCCTTTCATTTGTACACTTTAAAAAGTTCACAAATCAGTGATGAACAGAATATCAACATTGCGTAATGCATGCACTAAGCAAAAACTGTAGAATGACACTTTAACAGTCATTTTACATCTTGCCTATTTCACATACAAGGCAAGAAATTTGTTCCTACTTCGTGAACTCTGCAACACATTTGCGCATTTTATGGATTGGGTAGTTTTAACTGTTTAATTGACGAAATATACTTTCTGTCGCTTATTTCATGAAAGATTAAAACCACACACGCCTACACACACACACACACACACACACACACACACACACACACACACACACACACACACACACACACACACACACACATCAGGTCGCAAATCAATTCATACCGTTTTGTAGACAAGACCTCTTTACCGCCATCAAGCAATGTAAGTTTGCAAACATTCCTCCCTGACTCCCTGACCAAGACCACACTGCAAGTACTGAAGACGGTAGACATCCTGAAGAAAAAAAAAACAGAAGTCCTGGACTGGCTAATCTAAAAAACTGGGCTGTTTGGTCTGGACTGTGAGCTGTCCACTTCATGCCGGTCCTTGTTCTGTGACGATGTCCATGTTCTTTCAGATGAGCAGATGAACCGAGTCCTGTGCCTTTGTGATACGCACGGGGCTCACCAAAAAGGACCTACAGCAAGGAGCGAGGCGATTGTGGCCAAGCTCAGCGGGGAAAAGCTGATTCAGCTTACAGACAAAGGCATCAACTGACACAAAAAGGTTAAAGTGAAAGAAGAGAAAATGGCTGGGCCGAAAGAAGGCGAGGTGCTGAACCTAGAGAGAACAGCCCCAGATACTCCTGAACATACAGAGTAAACTGGAACAATAACGAGGGAGCTTGCTACCTGATTGCAGCAGCATTATCCAAATTGAATGACAAAGCACAGACCAGATGTATTCAAGCAGAAAGGGATGCCATCATTAGCCGTGGAATTACTTGGATGCGGGGTGAATGTCAGTATGATCGGAGTCACCAAAAACCTGCGAGGTACGTGCAAAAAACATGAGAGTAATAGTGGAGTGAAACAAGTTGTGAATGTGATGAACATTCTGCCGATGTCATTGGGCGGAGTACCAAATACATAACCTGTGCGTGTACAACACACATTCTACACTCGGTTAGGTGAAATGTTCATATTACCTTACAATGATGCCGTTTGTAATTGATCATGGCACTATGGGAGAGGAGGGAAGGGGAAATAGGGGGCTCTCATATTCCACCCCGTGATTTGGCTGTCAAGAAAAATCAGCTGGCATTTTGGCTGGGGTCCGTATGTGCGGTGGCCGGGAAAGAAATCAATGTTTTCTATTTCATCTGGCTCTCATCTTTCAGACTGACCTTTTTGAAACTCCCTCCCTCTCTCTCTCTCTCTCTCTCTCCCCCCCCCCCCCCCCCCCCCTCTCCCCCCCCCTCTCTCTCTCTACATATGTGTGTGGAGTGTGTGGGGTGGGTTGGGGCGGTGGGTGCGAGTATGCGCGCGCGCGCGCATGTGTGTGTGTGTGTGTGTGTGTGTGTGTGTGTGTGTGTGTGTGGTGTGTGTGTGTGTGTGTGTGTGCGCGCGCGCGCGCGCGTTTTCAATTGTGCCTGAAAGTGCTGATGGCAAAAAAATCACACTCTATTTCATTTTTTTTTCAAACATTTCAGTTTAAACCATTTTCCTTCATATCTGATTTTATTGAATATATTACCTTTGATTTAATACAATCGTTGTTAAAATAGATGACTCACATCAGTTTACATATTATGTAGCCGCTGCTGGTACTGCTGTCACTGCTGAACACGATACATTTCTTTCTTTTTTCTTTTCTTTTTTTTTGCTTTTGTTGATGTTGTTATCGGCTTGTTTGTGTATTTCCTGGAGAAACAGCTCTCAAATAATGTGGACAAGATCTCAGCAAGCATCAGTATCAATAATATCCCTGAAGCCTCCGTACCGCTTTCAGTTCTCGTCTTTTGAAACGCAACACATCATCATTATCATGGTCATCATCATCATCATCATCATCATCATCATCATCATCATCCTCATCACCATCATCATCATCCTCATCATTGTCCTCCTCCTCTTCATATTTACTATCGTCGTCATTATAAGCATCGTCATCATCGTCATTATCATCATCATCGTCGTCGCGCCGTGGTCATTATCATCATCATCATCATCATCAGCAGCAGCAGCAGCAGCAGCAGCAGCAGCGTCACCATTGAAGATTTACAGGCGCTTAATAATTTGACTTATCACAGGGCACTGACAAAAGCAAAAGAAAACATCAACATTCAGTCACCCGTTACTTTCAGTCCGACCAAGTGCACATGACTGCACACACAGTGCAACAGCATTCCAACTATTGTTTTCAAAGTTAAGGAGAAAACGAAAGAAGAAGAACGAGTGAATGAACAGAGAAATGAATCAATGAGTGATGAAATGAAAAAAACGTAAGCCAAGTGCTAAACGCTGAAATCAGCACTTGAATTAATCTATGAACAAATGAATAGATAAACGAATGAACAAGCCCAAATGAATGAACAAACCAACCAACTAATCAACAAATAAGTGAATGCGCTGGAAAAAAGAAAACACGCGCAGAAAGCGACGAATAAAAAGGAAAAGGAATGCAGTGAATGAATGTGGGAACAACGACTGGCTTACTCCGTCACTGACACAGGAAGTCCATGCCCACACCGAGTGCAGTCCTCAGTCACTGACACAGGAAGTCCATGCCCACACCGAGTGCAGTCCTCAGTCACTGACACAGGAAGTCCATGCCCACACCGAGTGCAGTCCTCAGTCACTGACACAGGAAGTCCATGCCCACACCGAGTGCAGTCCTCAGTCACTGACACAGGAAGTCCATGCCCACACCGAGTGCAGTCCTCAGTCACTGACACAGGAAGTCCATGCCCACACCGAGTGCAGTCCTCAGTCACTGACACAGGAAGTCCATGCCCACACCGAGTGCAGTCCAGTGTGGAATTATACCTCAAAACGAGGTCGGTAAGGCGAACGAATCCACCCAATACCAAATGAAATTTGACATTTATTCTGAAACAACAACAACAACACAACAACAACAACAACAACCAAGAACATCGAAGTAAATCGGTCTGAAGCAAGTTCAGCCGCTAGGCAAAGCCGGTTAAAACACCATTTTTCACCAAGGGATACTGGTGTGTCAGGTGGACAGCAGTGTATGACCTGCCCTTGGTTAAAATGGCTAGCGGACAGCAGTGTATGACCTGCCCTTGGTTAAGGGGCTAGCGGACAGCAGTGTATGACCTGCCCTTGGTTAAGGGGCTGGCAGACAGCAGTGTATGACCTGCCCTTGGTTAAGGGGCTAACTAGCCGCTGACTTGACTGGATATCGAGTCCATACCCCGCCTGGAATTACCCATTCTCTGGAAGAAACAATGTGGGTTTGGTTAGGAAACGAAGTCATTTTTAAGTCATTTTGTTTTTGCGAGTTGTCAATAAGACGTAAAACTCAAGGATGAGTTCTGAGAGGGAGCGGTTAAAATGAGAGAGGGCGGGACGTTTGAAAACCCGAAGTGAAGTGGAGAGGAGAGTCCGCTAGTAGTGGATAATGTAGATGAGGGAGTAGGGAGGGGGGGGGGGGGGGGGGGTATGAGGCGTATGCGTGGGTCGAGGTAGCCACTAGCCCGACCATCTTCGCGTGTTGCTATTTTTCTGCAACGTTTGCGATTGTTTTAATAGTGCCACTTTTGTCACGGTGTGATTAAAGTTGACTCAGTGCTCATCAATGATGATCTTTCTTTTTCACCTGATATTTATCTCAGTTCTTGATTTTACGATATAGATTTGTTTGTCAGAATATAGTCACAAGGAAATCAAGAATTATTTATTTTCACACACCCTTCATACACGCACGTGCGCACACGCTTTCCCCCTCTCTCTCTCTATCTCTCTCTCTCCCCCCTCCTCTCTCTCTCACTCTCTCTCTTACTCTCTCTCTATGGACAGATTGGAAGAATAGGATCTGCACAAAATCTCAATCCTTGATCAAATAAAGGTTTTCAGCGTTTTGAGTTTTCAGCCCCATCGGTAGAAACACAGTCTCAAATAAATTTATGAGCAATTTCATAAATGGCTGTGAAGGACAAGCTAGTAAAGCAAGTAAACACTCCTTCATAATAGAGTGAACAAGCAAACATAATAAAATAGGAACATATGCTCACTGTCCTCAACCTACGTCAAGCTAGAAAACTCTTGAGCAGCAAAAAAATATCATATCAATTTACAATTGAAGTCCATAAGGGTTACCGAAAAAAAAACGTAAATAATACTTGCACGAAAAGTATTGTTTTCAGACTGAAAGTTTATATTGTCTGATTTTGTAGGATTCAGCGATAAACATAGCTAAAGATCTTATGTGGTCCTCGTTGTCAAGAGATAAAATCTCACTTACTCTCTGTCTGTTCGCAACAGTCGTCTGAAAAATTTTACACTTTTTGCGAACATCGTCATAAGCTTTGCATTTGAACAAAAAATGGTATTCATCTTCAATAGCATTCATTGTGCAGAATTTGCATACATTCTCATTTCTGATCGTGGAAGAAACCAAATTTTGTTTGCATTCAGACCCAAAGTTCTAGTTCTAAATCTGGCGAACATGTCTCTATGCCATTTATATGTTATAACAGACAGATACCTTTCCTGCTGCAAATTACTATTGAATTCAAGAAACCAGTTATACTTTTCTTTTCCTTCCATTTGCAAATGCCGATTTTGTTGAAATGTGCATATTAGTCTATCTTTCAGTTCTGAAATGAACAAACTTTCGTCCCCCACTTCCTGACTTAACCAAACTATACCAAAACCGTTTTCTGTTAGAAGTATTTTATTTTTGTAACCCAATTGGATTTTCCTGTTTCATATTGTTGTAGCAACATTACATAAGCTTGTCTGCATAATCTCGTTAATGGTAATTTTAGCAATCTTAACAATATCTTATACACTTGACCTGAGCTCTTATGTAAAGTGGGTATCTACCTGATTCTCCATAGATCATTTTATTTGAGGAATGTAATCGAACATTCATAAAACGTTTACCTGCAAATGTATGCACATTTTCCATTAGGTGGTTGTCAGATAAGCCCCACACTTCTGATGCATATGTTAGTATAGGTTCAATTTTGTGAGTCGAAAAGTTTCCAAAAGATAGATGGTTCAGTTGAATTTATTTTTTTTTAAAGATCGTAGTATCTGTGTTACACCCTTTTCCCCTTTTTTGTACGTTTCAGACCACCCCATGCTTAAACTTAATTTTGTTGTAAATATCATTCCTAGATATTTATAATGATTTGTTTACTTTTACTTCTAGTCCCCCATACCACCATCTTTCATATCTAGAAAGATATCCACCCATTCTAAAACTATAATATTAGTTTTTTTTTCAAGATTTATAGTAAGTTGCAATCTGTCTGCTTCCCTTTTCAACATATTAAGTTGGTTTTGAAGACACACAACAGTGTCAGAAAGGAGAATGACATCATCTCTGCGAATAACATCAAGAAAATCTCGACCGCATTTGGAATCATTTGTATACCGTGTTTGCCGCTTTTTTGATTTCTATAGCTAATTCGTTTATAAAAAAATGTGAATAACTGGGGGCTCAGCAAGCATCCTTGTTTGACACCTCGAGGGCAGTCAAACATTTCTGAGAATATACCTTTATCACGAACGCAAGAAAATACTGTATCATAAATTCCTCTAAGTGCTTTATACATTTTCCCATCGATTTCGGCCTTTCTTAGAACGTTCCATAAAATTTTTCGATTAACAGAATCAAAGGCTTTCTTGAAGTCTACAAAAGCAACATATAAGTTAGTATTCTGGAGAGGATGTTTTTGCACCATTGCATATAGTGAGAAAATATGATCTATTGTACTGTAGTTTTTCCTAAAGCCAGCCTGTTCTTCAACTATTTTTCCTTCATTATCAGACCAAAGAGTTAACCTTTTATTCAAAATATGTGTATAAATTTTGCTTACTACATTTGTTAAGGTTATTCCTCTATAATTATCTGGGTTATTTATATCTCCCTTTTTATGAATTGGAACAATAATTGACTTTGACCATTCTTTTGGAAATATCCCATTATCAAAAATATAATTAAACAAAGTGATAAGAAAATCGAATACAGTTGAATTCGCATTTTTAAACATTTCCCCTACAATTTTATCTGGTTCAGCACTTTTTTTCCACTTTTCAGATTACAAATACCATTAATAACCTCTTGTTTGGTGATGGGATCATTAAAGAGCGGTTCATCAGTTTCTTCCTCGATGATATCTTCAGATTCTATGTCTTCGTGATCACAACAATCAAGGTTTTTAAACACGTTGAAGAAGTGATCATGCCACTGTTGACTACTGATACCATTATATACTATTCTTTTTTTATTGATTGTCCCAATTGTGACTTTTTCAATTCATTAATTTTATTTTCATCCCATTTTCTCTTTTTTTTTTTTTTTTTTAAATCAGAATATTCTTTTCTTTCTTTAATATATGCCTCTTGTTGTGTTATTTTATATTCTAATGATTTGGCTCTACGAAAACTTTGCAACAACCCCTTTCGTAACCTTCCTCTTGTGTTTACATTCGTAATCAAACCATTCACTAGATTTTTTCACATTCACCCCCACTACCCTCACCATACATGTTGCAGATCCATACATAGCATGAGTAAATATTTCCACCGCACTATTAACGTCAATATTAATGTTTTCACTAGCACGTTTTAAACACTCCTTAAATTCTTTGGATTCTAATTCAGCTTTATATACTTCAACGAAATCATCCAGCCATACGATCTTTTCCTGATTATGTGTGTCAAATCTGGTGTGCAGTGTTTGTCATCTGCCGTTGGGTTTTTATTCCAGAACAATTCAACTGGAAAATGCCAGGAATATAACCTATCACTAACATGTAGAGTACAAAATTTTCAGCAGCTCGTCAGTCACAATAAAATAATCAATGACACTGCATCCCTGAGTTGACACAAAGGTAAATTCACCATCCACATCATTCTCACATGATCCATTAACTATCACTAAATCGAACAAGTAACAAAATTCAAGTAACGATCTACCAAAGTTGTTCACTACCTTGTCCTTTGACGAACGTGTTACCCATTCTCTCTCTTCATCATCACAGTCATCAGCTGGCACATAATTCCTCATGTCTTCCACTTTCATTTGTTCATTTCCAGTTTTTGCATTCAAATCGCCACACACTATCATATAAATATTGTGTCAGTACTGATGCACTGCAAAACATTTTCTTCGAGGATATGTATGCCATTTTTGAATAGGTGTAATCATATGCAGGTCCTCCTTCTGGGACGATATAGCAAGGAATAATGACGATATCTTTATCAATATTAAACAACTCCCTTTTTATCTTAACGGCGATCGCATTATCACATTCAAGCTTAATTTTCATCGACAAAATCAGAGAAACATTTTTCAACCAGAAAAAGCACACCACCCGACCTTCGACCGTGGGAAGAGAGGTTTTTTTTTTTTTAGCAGGGGCGTTAAATATGATAAAGTCATTAAAAACATTGTTTACATCAATGAATCTATCAACAAAGGTCTTCGTTAGGCATACAAAATCAAATGAGGTAACATATTGAAGGAAAGAAACGTCATTTTAGTTTATCGAACAAATTTTCAATATTATATTCAAAAAAGGAAACGCCAGGTACCTTACAGTTTGTTTCATGTCATTTGACAGACGAGCGGAGGTTTCTCTCTGTCACTGAACCACATTTGCTGTCACTAGCACGAAGGTAACCGTGCAGGCCAGATTGTTGCTGTGTTCGGTTCATTCCCCTTTTACCACCACGTGCACCACGAGACTGACTGTCACTGTCCCGCGACACCGGTATCACTGAGACGGGAACCCGACCCTGTCCTTGACCCGCCTCCCCGTCGGTTACTGTGTGCCACATGTCGCCGATTGGACGGATCGACCACGTGACCCCGTGACCCCCAGCAGGGGAATCCCCTTCATGTGTACACACATCATCAGACCGGCCTTGTGACGTTGACAGATCCCTGAAAGTCTTCATATTGTCCCGAGAGAGAGAGAGAGAGAGAGAGAGAGAGAGAGAGAGAGAGAGAGTTTAATTCCTATGGTGATTAGATGGTTCCGATAGTATTAGCAACATTTCTACAGTCACAATTGCTTCCACGATATATTCGGTTGTTACTGGCCCTCTGTCATATTAGGTCGAAATGTATATCTCTTTCACCAGCCGCCGTGGCGAAGTGGTTAGCGTCGCGGACTCTCCCGGCTGGGAGGTCGTGGGTTCGAAATCCCATCAGAGTCATGTGGGTTTTTCTGCCCAGGACCGGCTTCTACACAGAGTTGAGTTTGCTGCGGACTCAGTTGGACCTCAGTTGAAGACTGGGATCACACAGTCGAGTTTCATCCACTTAATGGATGCGTTTCTGAGAGTGTTGCTCAAGTTTCCTGCAGGTGCCTGTATCTCTCTCGGGCCTGGTTGACGCCGGGATATATTATGAAAGGAAGCACAGAGTACAGCCCTGTCATGTAGTCTCAGACCGAAATGGAAATCCGTAGCATCATCTTAATCATTTTCATTCTCGTCGATCAGCATAAAGAAAAAAAAAATTCTGTCAAATTCTGTGGCCCTGCTCTCATGGTGACCTCAACTTTGATGTCCTCTCCATGTCTTTGGTCTTGGTTTGGTTCCGTAGGGGTCACCGGTATCGGCGAGTCCATGGGAGCTGCCGCTGGACGGACGTGGTGGCGCCTCCGGAGGGAGAGCTCACTCACGCCGGCTCCGCGACTAAGCAATATTGTCGTCAGTAGGGGTGTCCTCCGTATGTTAGATCAGAACAGGCGCCACTGAACAGTGTCTTCTCCGGTGGCTTGCCTCTTGACGACTTGACTGCTCCCTGTGGATTGCCGGTTCCGGGGCTGCGCGGGGCCGACCAGGCTGTGGCTGTGGACGGGGTGTCGGAATGAGCGGCGTGGGTGCGAGGGTTCACTGCCTCTGAGGTGGCGCATAGATAAAAAAAAAAGTCTCTCTCTCTCTCTCTCTCTCTCTCTCTAAATGTGTGTGTGTGTGTGTGTGTGTGTGTGTGTGTGTGTGTCCCGCGCACAGGTTTCTGAGCCTGCCACATAAATTCCTGTAAAGAAACTCAGATGTCAGTACATACTGTCTTGTTCTTTGTCCAGAAGCCTTAACATCATACCCTCTCTCCCTCTCTCTCCCGTATCTCATATTCGTTCTTCTATTTCCGATCTGCCAATAGTTGTCACACTCATTTTTCTTTTCTTCTCCATGAACTTGTTCAAACTGTGGCCTACTTCCTTCCTATGCTAGTTGCCCCCAGATCAAGCCACAACTGCCTCCATAGTCACCTCTACCTCTACCGTGCCGTGTCCATTCTACAGTCAGGTTCATTTTTCACTGTCAACTTCCCTATGGAGACGTCCTGGTGTGCCCATAAAGTCACATGCTCTACAGGATATCCCGTAACACATCCTGGAGCCCCACATTAAAGCGCTGCACAAATAAGTCTATGAATAGGTATTATTGATAAGTATATTCTGATGATTTACTGACAGTGAAGCTTGTCTCTTTACTCAGTATAGCAGCAGAAGCAGTAGCTGAGGTTGGGGTTGTGAAAGTATTATCATATTGTGGGAAAGGCGTAATCGGTGTGTGTGTGTGTGTGTGTGTGTGTGTGTGTGTGTGTGTGTGTGTGTGTGTGTGTGTGTGTGTGTGTGTGTGTGTGTGTGTGTGTGTGTGTGTGTGTGTGTGTGTGTGTGTGTGTGCGCACGCGCGCGCGCGTGTCGGCCATAGCCTTCTTTCCCTCACATCAAATAATTAAGAAACGTTCAATTCAGCGAAGCAACTTATCAATTGATCAATCGACCCGAGCAACTAATTGAATCGACCCGATGAACCACCAGACTGGTCAACCGGTTAGTCAGTCTGTCACCAGCCAATCAATCAATCGATCAATCAAGGAAGCAGCAAGCAAGCAAGCAAGCAAGCAAGCAAGCAATCCCCATTAAAGTTAATTAATTGATACATTGATTAACCAGTCCAGTCAGTCAGTCAGTAAAAACTGATGGTTAAGAATAGGTTCTTTGTTCTTAAATTTCCAAATTGAAATGTGAAAGCTAAACAAGAGAGAACAAACGAAAGAAAGAGAAGTAACAAATTAATGAATCAATGGATGATCGAATAAATGCGAACAAAGTAAAGATGGAAGTAATGAATAAACAACTGAATGAATCGACGTGTAAATGAATAGATGAATGACCGAATGACTGTGAATGAATGAAACGAACAAAGTAATGAAAGAATGAGGCAATGTTAACAAATAGAAGGATGAATACGCCTTCAAAATAACGGAAAGAAAGAAAGAAGAAATGAAGCACAAATGCTTTGAATGTATGTATGAACAACGCCTTGCCTAGTCAATCATTCACGCAGGAAATCTATACCACACCAAGCGTCGTCCAATAACGCAATAATATCTAAAACCAGGCCAGCAAGTACAAACGATTCTGCCAAACGTAGAAAGAATAATACTAATTGTGTGACATCCAAAAACAGAACAAAAATATCCAAACACTGGATGAAATGGGTTTTTGACGCACCATCAGCCGCTTGCCACGGCCGTGTCAAACATAATTGATCACCGAGAGATCAGTGCCAGCCAGGTGCACTGCAGGCTTTTTACTTGTCCTTCGTTGGGGGGGGGGGGGAGGGGGGGGGGGGGGGAGAGGGGGGGGGGGGGGGAGGGGAGGGGGGGGAGGGGGGGGGGGGGGGGGGGTTGGGGGATGGGCCGACTTGATTGCAATTCGGGTCGAAGCCCCATTTGGGATTATCGACACTCTGGAAGAAACAGTATCTATTTGATTAGGTAACGAGTTCTTTAACGTGTTTTTGCGAATCGTTAATTGCAACGTCAAACTCAACGATGGCGCGCTCCGAATGGGAGTAGTCAAAATAAGGATGGCGCGCGCGCGCGCGCGCGCGCGCGTGTGTGTGTGTGTGTGTTGAAAAATCGAAGTTAAGTGGAGAGAGAGGGAGTTTGTTTGGTGGTAGTTAACGTAGAGGAGTGGGTAGGGGGAGGAAAGCAGAGTGTGTGATGGGAGGGATGTTAAGAGATAGGCAGATGTCACACTGTCAGAACTGAAGGACAACTGAATCAATCAAATCTGAACTGACTTGGGAAGCAGGAGACAAACGTTTCCACTGTAGAAGTGAAGGAGAGTTGAGTGAACCAAACAGAACGGAATATATTTCAATAGAAGTGAAACCGTAAAGCCATTGTCAAAACAGTCTGGGTTCCTGCATCCATCAATTCAAGCTCAGAGATAAGATAGCAAGAAAAATACAAAAAAACAGGAAGAAAAACGCCATCCCTCCTCTCCTAAAATTCTCTGCTGCCTTCCCTCCTCTCCTACAGTCCTCTACTCCCTTCCCTCCTCTCCCACAGTTCTCTACTCCCTTCCCTGCTCTCCCCTCCTCCCCTCCTCCCCACAGTTCTCTACTCCCTTCCGTCCTCTCCCACAGTTCTCTACTATCTTTCCTTCCTCTCCCACAGTTCTCTACTCTCTTACCATTCTCTCCCTTCCTCTCCCACAGTTCTCTACTCCCTTACCTCCTCCTCTCCCACAGTTCTCTACTCCCTTACCTCCTCTCCCACAGTTCTCTACTCTCGTTCCCTTCCTCTCCCACAGTTCTCTACTCCCTTCCTCCTCCTCTAACAGTTCTCTACTCCCTTCCCTCCTCTCCCACAGTTCTCTACTCCCCCCTCCCTCCTCTCCCACAGTTCTCTCTCTATCCCTTCCTCTCCCACTGTTCTCTACCCCCTTTCCCTCCTCTCCCACAGTTCTCTACTCCCTTCTCTCCTCTCCCACAGTTCTCTACTCCCCTCCTCTCATCTACCACAGTCCCCCCCCATTCACTCCTCTCCCCACAGGTCTTTCCTCCCCCTTCTCTCCATCCCACAGTTCTCTTCCCTTCCCTCCTCTCCCCACAGTTCTCTTTCCCTCCTCTCCCACAGTTCTCTACTCCCTTCCATCCTCTCCAACACTTCTCCTCCCCCTTCTCCTCCACAGTTCTCTTTCCCCCTCCCCACAGTTCTCCCCCCTCCTCCCCTCAGTTCCCTTTCCCTCCTCCCCCACAGTTCCTTCCCCTCCTCCCCCACAGTTCTCTGTACTCCCTCCCTCACTCTCCCACAGTCTCTCCTCCCTCTCCCTCTCTCCCACAGATCCCCTCCCACAGTTCCTCTCCCACTGTCTCTACCCCTCCCTTCCCTCCTCTCCCACAGTTCTCTCCCTCCTCCCCTGTTCTCCCTCCCTCCTCCCCCACAGTTCTCCTTCCCTCCTCCCCCACAGTTCTCTTTCCCTCCTCCCCCACAGTTCTCCTCCCCCTCCCCCCAGTCTCCCACAGTTCTCCTCCCCTTCCCTCCTCTCCCCACAGTTCTCCTCCCCTTCCCTCCTCTCCCCACAGTTCTCTACTCCTCTCCCCCTCCTCTCCCAGAGTTCTCCTCCCCTTCCCCCTCCTCTCCCAGAGTTCTCCTCTCCTTTCCCTTCTCTCCCCCACAGTTCTCCTCCCCTTCCCTCTTCTCTCCCACAGTTCTCCTCCCCTTTCCCTCCTCTCCCACAGTTCTCCTCCCCTTTCCCTTCTCTCCCACAGATCTCCCCCCCTTTCCCTTCTCTCCCACAGATCTCCTCCCCTTTCCCTCCTCTCCCACAGATCTCCTCCCCCTTTCCCTTCCTCTCCCACAAATCTCCTCCCCTCCCTTCTCTCCCACAGATCTCCTCCCCTTTCTCTCCTCTCCTCACAGTTCCTACAGTTCTCCTCCCCTTCGATTCTCGCCCACAGGTCTCTACTCCCCTTTCCCTCTCTCCACAGTTCTCCTCTCCTCTCTTCCGTCCTCTCCACCTTTCCCACAGTTCTCTACTCCTTCCCTCCCAGTCCTCTCCTCCATTTTCTCCCTCTCCCCTTCCCTCCTCTCCCGCTGTTCCCCACCCCTTCCCCGCATGTCCCACATCCTCTCCCACAGTTCTCCCCCCTCTCTCCCTCTCCCACAGTTCTCTCCTCTCCTCCCCTTTCCCTCCCTCCCCACAGTTCTCCTCCCCTTTCCTCTCCTCTTCCATAGTTCTCTCTCCCCTTTCTCTCTCTCTTCTCCCACAGTTCTCTACTCCCCCTTTCCTTCCTCTCCCACAGTTCTCTCCTCCCCTTTCTCTCCGATCCCCCACAGTTCTCTCCTCCACTTTCCCTCCTCTCCCACAGTTCTCTACTCCCTTCCTCCTCCCACTCCCCACAGATCTCTACTCTCTTTCCCCTCCTCTCCCACAGTTTCTCTCCCCCCGTCCTTTCCTCCTCTCTCTCACTGTTTCACCTCCCCCTTCCCCCTCCTCTCCACAGTTCTCTCCTCCCCTTTCCCTCCTCTCCCACAGTTCTCTCCTCCCTTCCCTCCCTCCTCTCCCACAGTTCTCTCCTCCCCTTTCCTTCCTCTCCCACAGTTCTCTCCTCCCTTCCCTCCCTCCTCTCCCCACTGTTCTCCTCCCCCTTTCCCTCCTCTCCCACAGTTCTCTCCTCCCTTCCCTCCTCTCCCACAGTTCTCTTCTCTCCTCTCCCCCCTCTCCCCTCCTCTCCCTCTCCTTCTCCTCCCCTCTCCCCAGTTCTCTCTCCCCTCTCCTCCCCAGTCCCTCCTCTCCCACAGTTCCTCTCTCTACAGTTTCCTCCCCTTCCCCTCCTCTCACACAGTTCTCTACTCCCCCTTTCTCTCTCTCCCTCCCACAGTTCTCCTGCCCTTTCCTCCCTCCTCTCCCACAGTTCCCCTCCCCCTTTCCCTCCTCTTTCACAGTTCTCCCTCCCCTTTCCCCTCTCTCCCACAGTTCTACTCCTCTTTCCCTCCTCTTCCCACAGTTCTACTCCCTCTTTCCCTCTCCCACAGTTCTCCTCCCTTCCCTCCTCTCCCACAGTTCTCCTCTCCCCTTTCCTCCTCTCCCACAGTTCTCCTCTCCCTTCCCTCCTCTCCTCCACAGTTCTCTCTACTCCCTTTTCCCTCCTCCTCCCCCACCACAGTTCTCTACCCCTTCCCTCCTCTCCCACAGTTCTCCTCTCCCTTCCCTCCTCTCCCACAGTTCTCTCTCCCCCCTTTCCCCCTCCTCTCCCACAGTTCTCTCTCCCTTTCCCTCCTCTCCCACAGTTCTCCCCCCCTTTCCCTCCTCTCCCACAGTTCTCCTCCCCTTTCCCTCCTCTCCCACAGTTCTCCTCCCCTTCCCTCCTCTCCAACAGTTCTCCTCCCCTTTCCCTCCTCCTCTCCCACAGTTCTCCTCTTTCTCTCCTCTCCTGCAGTTCTCCTCCTCCCCTTTCCCTTCTCTCCTCCTACCTCTCCTCCTCCTCTCTCCCTTCCTTCTACTCCTCTCTCTCCCCTCCACACTCCTCCCCTTCCCCTTCTCTCCCCCACAGATTTCCTCCTCTCCTTCTCCCTTCTCTCCTCCCCCACAGTTCTCCTCCCCTTTCCTTCTCTCCCCACAGATCTCCTCCCCTTTCCCTTCTCTCCCACTCCTCTCCCCCCTTCGATTCTCCCCCACAGTTCTCTACTCCCTTCCCTCCTCTCCCACAGTTCTCTACTCTCCCTTTCCCTCCTCTCCCACCCACAGTTCTCTTCCCCCCTTTCCCTCCTCTCCCACAGTTCTCTACTCCCCCTTCCCTCCTCTCCCGCTGTTCTCCACCCCCTTCCCTCACTTCTCCACATTCTCCCTAAACCACCTTTCCCCTCCTCTCCTACAGTTTCCCCCCCCCCCCCCTCTCCCTCCTCCCTCCCCTCCTCTCCTCTCCCCCTTCTCCTCCCTTCTCTCCTCTCCCACATTCTCCCTAAACCCCCTTTCCCTCCTCTCCCACAGTTCTCTACTCTCTTTCCCTCCTCTCCCACAGTTCTCCTCTCTCTTCCCTTCTCCTTCCCTCCCTCTCCCCCACAGTTACTCTCTACTCTCTTCCCTCCTCTCCCCCACAGTTCTCCCTCTCCCTCCCCTTCCCTCCGATCCCTCAGTTCTCCTCCCCCTTTCCCTCCGATCCCTCAGTTCAGTCCTCCTCCCCTTTCCTCCTCTCCCTCCCACAGTTCTCCTCCCCCTTTCCCTCCTCTCCCACAGTTCTCACAGTTCCTACTCCCTTTCCCTCTCTCCACAGGTTCTCCTCTCCCCTTCTCCTCCTCTCCCCTCAGTTCTCCTCCCCCCTCTCCTCCCTCTCCCTCCCCCCTCTCCTCCCCCCTTTCTCTCCTCCTCCCACAGTTCCTCTACCCCTTTCTCTCCTCTCCCACAGTCTCTACTCTCTTTCCCTCCTCTCCCCTTCCCTTCTCCTCTCCCCTTCTCCTCCCCTCCTCTCCCACCAGTTCTCTCCCCCTTTCCTCCCTCTCCACACAGTTCTACTCCCCCTTCTTCTCTCTCCTCCCACAGTTCTCCTCCCCGTTTTCCCTCCTCTCCCTACAGTTCTCCCCTCCCCCCCTTTCTCTCCTCTCCCACAGTTCTCCTCCCCCTTTCCCTTCCTCCCCCACAGTTCTCCTCCCCTTTCCCTCCTCCCCCTCAGTTCTCCTCCTCCCTTCCCTCCTCTCCCACAGTTCTCCTCCCCGTTTCCCCTCCTCTCCCCCACAGTTCTCCTCCTCCCCTTTCCCTCCTCTCCCCCAGTTCTCTCTCCTCCTCCCCTCCTCTCCCTCCCACCCCTCCTTTCCCTCCTTTTCCCTTCTCTCCCTCCTTCCTCCTCCCCCTTCCCCTCTCCCATCTCCTCCAGTTCTCCTCCCCTTCTCCCCTTCCCCTCCTCTCCTACAGTTCTCCTCCCCTCCCCTCCTCCTCCCCAGTTCTCCTCCCTTCCCTCCTCCCTCCCCCTTTCCCTCCTCTCCCCAGTTTCCCTCCTCCTTCCCTCCTCTCCCTCAGTTCTCCCCCTTTTTCCTCCTCTCCACCCCTTCTCCCCTTCCCTCCTCTCCTCCCAGTTCTCCCCCCTTCCTTCCCCTCCTCTCCCACAGTTCCCTCCCTCCCCTTTCCCTCCTCTCCCCCAGTTCTCCCCCCCCTTTCCCTCCTCTCCCACAGTTCTCTACCCCTTTCCTCCCTCTCCCACAGTCTCTCCCCCCCCCCCTCCCCTCCTCTCCCACAGTTCTCCTCCCCTTTCCCTCCTCTCCCACAGTTCTCCTCCCCCCCCTCCCTCCCTCTCCCCCCAGTTCTCTCCCCTTAACCCTCCTCTCCCACAGTTCTCCTCCCCTCCCCCCTCTCCCTCCTCTCCCCCCACCTCTCCTCTCCCTCCCTCCTCCCCCCTCTCCTGTCTCACAGTTCTCCCCCCTTTCCCTCCTCTCCCACAGTTCTCCCCCCTTCCCCTCCTCTCCCTCCAGTTCTCTCCCTCCCCCCCTTTCCCTCCTCTCCCACTCCTTCTCTCCTCTCCCCCCTTCCCTCCTCTCCCCTCCCCCAGTTCTCCCCCCCCCCTTCCCTCCTCTCCCACAGTTCTCCTCCCCCTTTCCCTCCTCTCCCACAGTTCTCTCCCCTTAACTCCTCTCCCACAGTTCTCTCCCCTTTCCCTCCTCTCCCACAGTTTTCTTCCCCCTTTCCTCCTCCTCTCCCACAGTTCTCCTCCCCTCCCCCCTCTCCCTCCTTCTAATCCTCCAGTTCTCTCTTTCTCCTTTCCCCTTCTCTCCCTTCGCTCTCCCCCCCTTTCCTCCCTCCTCTCCCACAGTTCTCTACCCCTTTCCTCCTCTCCCACAGTTCTCTGCACCCTTTCCTCCTCTACCACACAGTTCTTCTAATCCTTCGTTACGTTCCCACAGTTCTCTCATGCCTTTCCCTCCTCTCCCACAGTTCTCCTCTCCCTTCCCTTTCTCCACCACAGTTCTCCTCCCCTTTCCCTCTTCTCCCACCCCACAGCTCTCCTCCCCCTTTCCCTCTTCTTTCACTCCCACAGGTCTCTTCCCCTCCCTTTCCCCTCTCCCACAGTTCTCTTTCCCTTTCCCCTCCTCCCCCACAGTTCTCTGCTCCCTTTCCTTGTCTCCCACAGTTCTCCCCCCCTTCCTCCTCCTCTCCCACAGTTCTCCCCTTTTGTCGCGCTAACAAAGTTTCACAAATTAGTGAAAGAAATAAAACGTCACACCTATGACGTACAGATTAACTTTAAAAGGCAGTGCAAGAATTATAAACTCATTCCGTATGCTAACGCATAAAAAAGTTTCATTATTTTACGGAATTAACATGCTCTAATAACAAGTCCGGTATGCTATATCATATTTGTACATTAATGAAACAAAATGATCTAGTAATTGTTCTATAAATTAATCCACCAAGTGTTGTATCAAATAATAGCCAACTAGTGAGTGGGCGGCGGAATGATTGTATAACGGACAAGCTCAGAACAGCAAGAAGAAGGAGGCAAGCAGGACAAGGAGAAGATTGCAGTTGAAGAAGCAGCGTGTTTGAAGAGGAAAGAAGTCACCACCCGTAAGAGAGCAAGTTCTGGTAGAGGCCACCCAGTACTTGAACGCCAAGACACAAAGGGGGCGAGATCCTGTGAGCCAGCGACGGGGTATCAGATCGTTGATCCCACGACCGTCACAGTTCGTGGCCAGTGTTTGGCAAACAAAGTTGCGCTGAGGTACATACATTCATTTACTTCCTATAATACTCCGATCATATTATCATTCAAGTTTTAACTAACCGATCACCCTATCTAATCAGTTTGTGTGAGCCGTATCATTGCGCCGCGCCTATGACATAATATACTGCTCAAGTTGTATTCCGAGTTCCGATCTATTTCTATTCACTTGAGGTTTAGTTTAACATCGTTGCACCATGATCGATTTATTGCCAGGGTAGACTGGATGATTGACATCCTCATCTGTCGATCACTCCATCAGCACCTTATCATCATGTGTTGTATTGATTATGCCTATTTTCAGCCATCGTCATATCCCGTGCAGATCTACTTCACCTGGCAATGTCATGAATAATGAGCAATGTCATTTTGAAGCCATTATACCTACCATCCCTAGACTGTAGCACATAGTTTTCACAGCAATATTGATCAATAAGTCAATGAATAAAATGTAGTAGTAACGAGCTATGGAACAATGTGTTTAATGGTGAAGAATGTTTGTAAAGATTTATTTGTTTTAAAGAAGAACGAGTGCAGAAGAGAGAGTGAAGGATGACTATGTTCCACACAGGCGGAGCAGGAAGCAGAAAGTAAAATAAAATATTATAGACCACTAAGTAACGGCGGTGTGTCGCCTTGCAGGTTTTTTTTATATTTCTTTCATCATCAGCGCCTGGGTCCATCAAGACGCACTACGTGAGATGAGACGGAGAAGTCACTGCATGTTCATCAGCAGGACGACGGGATCCAGACGACAGGATCTCCTCTCCATCCCTTCTTCTCCTCTCCCACACTCCACATCATCAATCATCCTTCGCTTCACGAGCTAAGTAACATTTTATTTTCATCACCCAGGAATACGCCGTACATCCAGGAAGGTCTTCAGCAACCAATCGCACAAGAACAGAACAACGAACTGGTGTGCACAGTTAAAAAAAAAAACTCATAGGATGAAGTACATTGCCAAAACTGTGTTCTGATTCTTTTCGTTATTGATTTTGTTTATGTCATTGTAAATTGTACATTCTCGCAACATCTTCACAGACCACACACTTTACCATCGCATCATCATCACCTCGCCAGGCCCATCAAACACACACTCACTCACAAAATTATCATCAAAACCTAGAGTCATTAAAACCATTTGTCATTCCACATCTCGATCTCTGTTGTTTATTGAAAGAGAGAAAGGAGTGGGGTTATTCCATTCTTCCGCAAGCCCATCAACTGAATGTTTGTGTGACACCTTCCCTACGTTCCCACAGTTCTCTCATGCCGTCCCTCCTCTCCCACAGTTATCCTCCCCTTTCCCTCCTCTCCCACAGTTCCCCTCCCCTTCCCCTCTCCCCACAGTTCTCCTCCCCCTTCCATCCCTCCTCTCCCACAGCTCCCCATCCCTGCTTCCCTTCCCTCCTCTCCCACAGTTCCCCATCCCTTCCCTCCTCTCCCACAGTTCCCCATCCCTTCCCTCCTCTCCCACAGTTCCCCATCCCTTCCCCTCTCCCCACAGCTCCCCATCCCTTCCCTCCTCTCCCACAGTTCCCCATCCCTCCCCCTCCTCCCCACAGTTCCCCATCCCTTCCCTCCTCTCCCACAGTTCCGCATTCCATCTCTCCTCCTCTCCCACAGTTCCCCATTCATTCCCTCCTCTCCCACAGTTCCCCCCATCCATTCCCTACACTCCCACAGTTCCCCATCCCTTCCCTCCTCTCCCACAGTTCCCCATCCCTTCCCTCCTCTCCCACAGTTCCCCATCCCTTCCCTCCTCTCTCTCCCACAGTTCCCCATCCTTCCCTCCTCTCCCACAGTTCCCCATCCCTTCCCTCCTCTCCCACAGTTCCCCATCCCTTCCCTCCTCTCCCACAGTTCCCCATCCCTTCCCTCCTCTCCCACAGTTCCCCATCCCTTCCCTCCTCTCCCACAGTTCCCCATCCCTTCCCTCCTCTCCCACAGTTCCCCATCCATTCCCTACACTCCCACAGTTCCCCATCCCTTCCCTCCTCTCCCACAGTTCCGCATTCATTCTCTCCTCTCCCACAGTTCCCCATCCATTCCCTGCACTCCCCACAGTTCCCCCATCCCTTCCCTCCTCTCCCCACAGTTCCCCATCCCTTCCCTCCTCTCCCACAGTTCCCATCCCCATCCTTCCCTCCTCTCCCACAGTTCCCCATCCATCCCTACACTCCCACAGTTCCCCATCCCTTCCCTCCTCTCCCACAGTTCCCCATCCATCCCTACACTCCCACAGTTCCCCCATCCCTCCCTCCACTCCCACAGTTCCCCCCTCCCCTTCCCTCCTCTCCCACAGTTCCCCATCCATTCCCTCCCCACTCCCACAGTTCCCCATCCCTTCCCTCCTCTCCCACAGTTCCCCCATCCCTTCCCTCCTCTCCCCACAGTTCCCCATCCCTTCCCTCCACTCCACTCCCACAGTTCCCCATCCATTCCCTACACTCCCACAGTTCCCCATCCCTTCCTTCCTCTCCCACAGTTCCCCATCCATTCCCTACACTCCCACAGTTCCCCATCCCTTCCCTCCTCTCCCACAGTTCCCCATCCATTCCCTACACTCCCACAGTTCCCCATCCCTTCTCTCCCACAGCTCTCCTCCCCTTCCCTTCCCTTCCACTGTTCTCCCCCCTTCTCACCCCCTCTCCCACAGTTCTCACCCTTCCACCCTCCCCCACAGTTCTCCCCTTCCCCCCTCCCCCACAGTCTTCTCCCCCTTCCCTTCTCTACCACTGTTCTCTAATTCTCCCCCTCCTTCCTCTCCCACAGTTCTCTACTCCCTTTCCTCCTCTCCCCACAGTTCTCTCTAAACCTTCCCCTCCTCTCCAACTCTTCTCCTCCCCATCCCTACTGCCCCACAGTTCTGCTCCCCCTTCCCTTCTCTCCCAGAGTTCTCTACTCCCTTCCCTTCTCTCCCAGAGTTCTCCTCCACCTTCCTCCTCTCCCCATAGTTCTCCGCCCTCTTCCCTCCCTCTCATAGTTCTCTACTCCCTCCCTCCATTCCCACAGTTCTCTACACACCCTTCCTTCCTCGTCCACAGTTCTCTCCCCCTTCCCTTCTTTCCCACAGTTCTCTACTCCGTTCCCTCTTCCCCCTAGTTCTCTACACCCTTCCCTCCTCTCCCACAGTTCTCTACTCTCTTTGCTTCCTTCCCACAGTCTTCTATCCCCTTCCTTCCTTAATCTCCCACAGTTCTCTTTCCCTTCCTCCCCTCCTCTCCCACAGTTCTCTACTCTCTTTGCTTCCTTCCCACAGTCTTCTATCCCCTTCCTTAATCTCCCACAGTTCTCTTTCCCTTCCCTCCTCTCCCACAGTTCTCTACTCTCTTTCTTCCTCGCCCGCAGTTCTCCTCCCCCTCCCCCTCCTCTCCCACAGTTCTCTACTCCCTTCCCTCCTCTCCCACAGTTCTCTACTCCCTTCCCTTCCTCTCCCACAGTCTCTACTCCCTCCCTTCCTCTCCCACAGTTCTCTACTTCCCTTCCCTCCTCTCCCACAGTTCTCTACTCCCTTCCCTCCCTCTCTCCCACAGTTCTCTACTCCCTTCCTTCCTCTCCCACAGTTCTCTACTCCCTCCCTTCCTCTCCCACTGTTCTCTACTCCCTTTCCCTCTCTCCACAGTTCTCTACTCCCTTCCTCCTCTCCCACAGTTCTCTACTCCCTTCCCTCCTCTCCCCCACTCTTCTCCACTCCTTCCTCCTCTCCCACAGTTCTCTACTCTCCCTTACCTCCTCTCCCACAGTTCTCTTCTCCCTTCCTTCCTCTCCCACAGTTCTCTACTCCCTTCCCTCCTCTCCCCACAGTTCTCTACTCTCCCTCCCTCCTCTCCCACAGTTCTCTTCTCTTCTCCCTTCCTCTCCTCTCCCACAGTTCTCTCTCTCCCCCTTCCTCTCTCCCACTGTTCTCTACTCCCTTACCTCCTCTCTCCCTCTGTTCTCTACTCCTTCCCTCCTCCTCTCCCACAGTTCTCTACTCCCTTCCTTCCTCTCCCACAGTTCTCTACTCCCTTCCCCCCTCCTCCTCTCCCACAGTTCTCTACTCCCTTCCTTCCTCTCCCACAGTTCACTACTCCCTTCCTTCCTCTCCCCACTGTTCTCTACTCCCTTCCCTCCTCTCCCACAGTTCTCTACTCCCTTACCTCCTCTCTCACTGTTATCTACTCCCTTCCCTCCTCTCCCACAGTTCTCTACTCCCTTCCCTCCTCTCCCCCACTGTTCTCTACTCCCTTACCTCCTCTCTCCTCTGTTATCTACTCCCTTCCCTCCTCTCCCACAGTTCTACTACTCCCTTCCCTCCTCTCCCACTGTTCTCTACTCCCTTACCCTCCTCTCCCACTGTTCTCTACTCCCTTCCATCCTCTCCCACAGTTCTCTACTCCCTCTCCTCCTCCCTCCCCTCCTCTCCCACTGTTCTCTACTCCCTTCCCTCCTCTCCACATTTCTCTACTCCCTACTCCCTTCTCCCACATTTCTCTCCTCCCTTTCTTCCTCTCCCAGTTCAGTTCTCCTCCCCTTCCTCTCTCTCCCACAGTTCATACCTACTCCCTCCCATCCTCTCCCACAGTTCTCCTCCCCCTTTCCCCCTTTTTCCACAGATTTCCTCCCCCTTCCCTCCCTGTCCCACAGTTCTCCTCCCCCCCCTTTCCTACTCTCCCACAGTTCTCCTCCTCATCCCCTCCTCTCCCACAGTTCTCCCCCCCTTCCCTCCTCTCCCTCAGTTCTCCTCCCCTTCCCTCCTCCCCCACAGTTCTCTCTTCCCCCTTCCCTCCTCTCCCACAGTTCTCCTCCCCCTTCCCTCCTCTCCCACTGTTCTCCTTTTCTCCCCCCCCTTCCCTCCTCTCCCACTGTTCTCCTCCCCCTTCCCTCCTCTCTCACTGTTCTCCTCCCCCTTCCCTCCTCTCTCCCACTCCTCTCCTCCCCCCCCCCTCCCCTCCTCTCCCACTGTTCTCCCTCCCTTTCCCTCCTTTCCCTCAGTTCTCCCCCCCTTTCCCCCTCTCCCACAGTTCTCTCCCCCCCCTCTCTCTCACTGTTTTCCCCCCTTCCCTCCTCTCCTACAGCTCTCCCTCCCCTTCCCTCGTTCCCACAGTTGTCTACTCCCTTCTCCCCTCTCCCACGATCCCCTACTCCTTTCCCTTCTCTCCCACAGTTCTCCTCCCTCGTCCCTTCTCTCCCACAGTTCTTCTTCCCCCTTCCCTCCATTCCAACAGTGCTATGATAAATTACAAACTTTATCACTGTGACTCGCAGTTCAACACCATGCTACAAGTACAGTAGAAGGTAGACATCCAGGGCAAGGAAGAAAGACAAGCGAGGCATATTCAAACGCTGAACCGCTTTCAAAGTAAACAAAGTCTGACGGTGGCACCCCGAACTGGTTGAGTGCACCCGGTCTGTACCACCGCAATTTGTTTACTGTTTGGATGATATTCCTGTTACAGCATGTACATCATCCTTCTCATTCAACTTAATTCTTCCAACACATTCTGTGTAGAAACTCGGGTAGTTCTCTTTAGGCAGAGCGTCTCGCCCTCCAGGGGCACTATCCGTTTAACTTCTGTGTTCTGTCAATGAATGTTTGTGTTGATTTATGACGGCAGATTTTTTTCCTGGGACACACCTTGTTGCCCCCCCCCGTTTTTTTTTTTTTTTTTTTTAGAGTGAACTAAGTGCCGCTGCACGGACGCGGGACCCTCGGTTTGCTGTCACGTAAAACGCTCTGGATGGCGTCAGAAACAGGGCAACGCCGAATCTGCTCGCTGCCTTAAATCATTACAATCTCTAGTAAAAGGTAAAATACGTCATTCAGGAATTCTGTTTGTTCACACACATCACAGACTTCAAGTAGGTATGATCGTTTCTTTCCTTTTTCATTTTCACGGATTTCCCCGTCCCTTTGGGAAAACAATGCCCAGGACAAAGGGACCTGACAAAGACACACGAGGGGAGCAGAAAAAAAAAAAAAAAAAAACAAGTATGTGAAAGGAAAAGTAGGGAATTACAATCCGGTGGAGGATGGAGGTGGGGGGGGGGGGGGGGAGGAGCAGGGTCTGGAGGAGGGAAGGGGAACAGGGAGACAAGTGACATCTCTAGGCGGGCAATAGATTGATAGAAAGGACAGGATGGGAGGAGGGGAGAAGTAAAGGATGGGAGGAGGGGGGAAGTAAAGGACAGGATGGGAGGGAAGAGGAGGGGAAAGTAAAGGACAGGAGGGGAGAGGGGAGAAGTAAAGGACAGGATGGGAGGAGGGGAAAAGAAAGGACAGGATGGGAGGAGGGGAGAAGTAAAGGACAGGAGGGGAAGGGGAGAAGTAAAAGACAGGAGGGGAGGAGGGGAGAAGTAAAGACAGGACAGGAGGGAGAAGTAAAAGACAGGAGGGGAGGAGGGGAGAAGTAAAGGACAGGAGGGGAGGAGACAGGAGGAGGAGAGGAGGAGAGTGTGTGTGTGTGTAAAGAATTAGAGGGCTGTAGTTAGGG
>JADBJO010004080.1:145000-147500 GCA_016801955.1 Conus betulinus | reverse complement strand
CACGTGCACGCGTTTTTTCTTTTTTCGTTTCACTGTTTTTTCTGTCTCTGTCTGTTTGTCTGTCTGTCCGTCTGCCTGTCTGTCTCTCTGTCACTCTGTCACTCTCTGTCTGTCTGTCTGTCTGTCTGTCTGTCTGTCTGTCTGTCTCTCTGTCTGTCTCTCTCTCTCTCTCTCTCTCTCTCTCTCTCTCTCTCTCTCTCTGTGTTTTTCTCTCTCTCTCAGCGAAAGATAGAGATATGAGGAGTCTGTCTGCGTCTGAATGATTTGTATGAGAGAGAGAGAGAGAGAGAGAGAGAGAGAGAGAGAGAGAGAGAGAGAGAGAGAGTTTTATTCTTTTTGTCTCCATCCCTGCTTTCTGTGATGCTACAGTACTCCTAACCTCTGACAGATTCTCAGGTAGTCGTCTTTCTTTCTCTCGGTGTGTGTCTGTGCACCTAGCTCTCGCTCGTTTCTTCCGTCCCTTCCCTGTCCTGTCTCCGCCGCTCTCTCTCTCTCTCTCTCTCTCTCTCTCTCTCTCTCTCTCTCTCTCTCTCTCTCTCTCTCTCTCTCATCTTTCTCTCGTTCTCTATTGCTATTTCTACTTTTAAAGTTCTACACTTTCTCCCTATATATTTATACAATATTTCATTAAATATTTCAGACCCTGCACAGTAGCGGATGAAAACAGCACGTCAGTGCTCATCATTTCTTCTTCGTAAACGATGAAAGCTCTGTCTGTCTGTCTGTTTGTCTGTCTGTCTGTCTGTCTGTCTGTCTGTCTGTCTGTCTCTCTCTCTCTCTCTCTCTCTCTCTCTCTCTCTCTCTCTCTCTCTCTCTCTCTCTCTCTCTCTCTCTCTCTCTCTCTCTCCCACACGGCGGTCAGTCTCCGTGATTGCCTGCCTGTCATGCCCTGATCCTCCTGGTTCTCAGATATCTACGTGGAGCTGCTTATTGGCAGGAGTCGCCCCTGTCGCCTCCCTCCCTTCTCTAATTACTGCTTTTTCTATTTGTCTTAACGACTGGCCTCCTTTCTCTCTGCCTGTCTGTCTGTCTGTCTGTCTATTTGTCTGTCTGTGTGTGTGTCTGTCTGTCTGTCTGTATGTATGTCTGTATGTATGTATGTTTGTATGTATGTACGTGTACTGCTGTCTGTCTTGTCTGTCAGTCTCTCTCTTCTCTCTCTCTCTCTCTCCCTCTCTCTCTCTCTCTCTCTCTCTCTCTCTCTCTCTCTCTCTCTCCCCATCATTGCAGACAAAGGTTAGTCAGAGCGTGCTGCCACAGCGTCAGAATGTCAGGTGGTTGACTCACTCCCTGCCTGTCGTCAGTGCAGACCCCAGGCAGCCGCCCCCCAACACCGCCACGTGGGGCCGCCTTCCTTGCCCCCAAAAGCAGCAGCTTGGCTGCAGTGGACACATCGCCGTCAGCTCATCTGGCCTCACTGAGACAGCCATTTAGTGGCCCGGATCACACACACACACACACACGCACGCACGCACACACACACACACACACACACACACACACGCACGCACGCACGCACGTACGCACACACACACACACACACGACAAAAATAAATTGTTGTCTTCAAAGCAATTAGTCATGCTGGCAAAAAGACAGGGCACAACAGACATGCGACAGCTAGCGTGCATTGTGGACAGTGTGTATACAGTCTCACAAGCTTAGCCACCAGATAGCAACTGAAAAGCTGGGATGTGTGAAAAGTGTTAACAAAAAAAAAATATTTAAAAAATGAAAAAGAAAGAGAAAGAAAGAAAGAAAGAAAAAAAAGCTATGTTATGACGTGTGACGAGAGAAAAAAAGCAAATTACTGTTTAAAACAAAGACAGAACAGTGGGCTACAAAAGGAGATAATCGTCTGACTATAGTAAAGAGACGGGAAAAGCTTAAATGAGTTTAATGAGAGGGTAACATAGAAATGGAGGCAACTAGCAGAGAACTTGCGGAGGAATGGCTACGATTTACACTGAAAGAATCCTCGCAGCATCAGGGGGCGCAAAAAAAAAAAAAGCAGCCATGGCAGTCCTACACTGGGTCACAATGGGCACCAGATATATGAACAATTAAGTAGTGGGGGGAAACAAGTGTAGATTAAATTCTTCTTCCATCATTATAATAATGACTTGGCAAAGATTTGAAATGTAATTTTTTTTTAATGGGGAAAATGTATATTACAAAAATGAAAACCCTTCACAAGCTGCATGAGTGAACCATCGTTATCCGTCTCGAAGGAAGATCCAATATGTATCGCCTGCTCCTAGGCCTTTCGTCCGCTGAATCGGAACTCATCAGGGAGACACGGCTGATTGTGTCTGTGCTCTTGGCGTCAAATAGAGACACACCACAGTCCGTAATTCCGTGGTGCTCTCACCACTAAGGGTTCAAAGAAGAATCCAGCAGCACCCCCAAAACAGCCGTATTTATATATATATATATCTCCTTTTGGCGGCTGTCTGTCACGATCCTCACAAATTTGGTCAATTCGGTTAAGTTACTCGACTG
>JADBJO010004080.1:130000-140000 GCA_016801955.1 Conus betulinus | reverse complement strand
GACGTGCGCGCGTGCGTGAATGCGCTCATGAGCGTGTGGTAAAGTACATATACTTGTATATGGGTGTGAGTGGGTGTGAGTGGGGGTGTATGGATATGAATAATTGAAAACGAATGTGTGTGTGTGTGTGTGTGTGTGTGTGTGTGTGTGTGTGTGTGTGTGTGTGTGTGTGTGTGTATATATATATAAACATCCAAACAAAGAACTCAACAACAATCACGTAAAATATTTCCCAATATTTCGACCTTTTGGTCTTCCTCAAGGGACTTTAATATATATAGTAATGAGTTGGCAAAGATTGGAAATTTGTATATACATATATATACACACACACATGCACACCCGTGCACACACATCTATATGTATACATACACGCCATTATACTGCAGGCATGCGCGTACACACACACACACACACACACACACACACACACACACACACACACACACACTCGCACACACACACACACACACACACACATACACACACACACACACACACACACACACACACACAACACACACACACACACACACACACACACACACACACACACAGCACTGTACACAGCACTGTACACAGCACTCATTCATTAATACGTCCGTTCCGCTCGACGGCCAGTCTCTATATTATTACCAAATGGAATGGCCAACTTTCTCCTCCCAAGTGAACTACTTTCAGGAGAAATCCACTGGCAAACCGATGAAATGAAACGGATGGTATCACAAACTCCCTCCTTTCGGCATCGTTGGACACTACAGGTGTAAAGAACAACATCAACAAAACCCCGAGCAGATGAAAAAATCGAAACACGGCACATACTTGATGTAAAAAAAATGGAAAAACGAAAACGTTACTTGATGTTAAAAAAATGGAAAAACAAAAAACGTATCACATTTCACAGATGCAAAGAAAAAATCGAACACAGAGAAATATTTTCAAACAAGAAACATTCAGAACAGAACATGAAAAGAAAATCTAATCACACATTTTCTATCCAGAAAAATCGATGTTCAAATTCCATTAGCCTGACAGGAGAATAACCATTACTCTGTGAACTTATCAGACGACGTCGCAACTTATGGTGCATGGACAAAGAAAACAATGAGATACGTCATCATTATGAACGATGCCCTTTCTGCCGCCCGGGCCTGCCAGAGGACATGTACCTTGTTGACATCGAACAATCAGAGGATTTCCAGAGGACATGTACCTTGTTGACATCGAACAATCAGAGGATTTCCAGAGGACATGTATCTTGCTGACATCGAACAATCAGAGGGATTTCCAGAGAACATGTACCTTGTTGACATCAAAGAATCAGAGGATTTCCAGAGGAAAGAAGCAGGACTAGTATTTAAGTTAAAAAAAAACGTTTTAATGGTTCCGCAGGACGATATAGACAAATCAATTACATGACAAAGCACGACGCGTTTTGACCATAGGAGTTGATATAATAATGATGACAATAATAACAATTATTTTCCCATTATCACCAAAAGTGATAGCAATCCTCTCTTTTATTATTATTCAAATGTTTTCTTAATCATGATTATCATCACTGTTGTTATTTTTTTTTGTTATTTGTACAATTTATGTCGTCGTTATTATTTTAACTCCCATGGTCCCACTTCTCAACAGCCTCGTTTTTTTTTTCAACACCCATCTTGCGCCGAAGATGAGAAGATAGTAGACTGCTCTTTCTTCGTTTTCATTGTCCTGAATGTTGATTTTTCTTTTTTAACCTGAAGAAGACCTAAGAGGTCGAAACGCATTGTGTTTTGTCCTGTAATCTGTTTGTCCATATGCGGAACCACTACAACTTTTTTTTTTTTTTTAATGGTTTCAGTTTCCGCCTTCAGTCACTTCACTTTGAAACTAACTAGAGTTTAAGTTGTTTAACTGGGTCTTCGTGTTTCATCTGTCGACTGTCGTTGACCCATTTTGACATGGGTGCTGGGTTACGGGATTCGTCGCATCTCGTAAGCGGCCACCTGATCAGTACCAACAACGCGTGCTTCACGCTTAACAACATTGCCCGAAATCCCCTTTGTATGTGTTGAGGCTGGACATTTCGGCAAATAACATAGGTAGAAATCACTCTCATGGTTACCCGAATTACTGTGATACTTTTGCGTCTTTGTTTCTCAATTATTCATTTTCTTGTACAACAAGTCGACGCGATAACTCGTGTGCTTTACTTGATATTCTACGCGAAGTTGAAGGGGTGTGAGCAAGGTGTAACCCCCCCCCCCCCCCTGCCCCCTTTCTCCCTCCCCTCCCCTCGTAAGATACAAAAGAATGGTTGTGCCTATCTTCATTAAAATGACCAAACTGTCTGTAGGATCAACATTTACCAGTCAGTCAGTGCGTTTTAAGGCTTCTTGTTCAAAGAACAAACCTGAAAACTTGTTGCGGGAAGAACCATTTGCAAAGCGAACAATGAACATTACGCTTGAAAAGGGGGTTCAGTTTTCTTTGAAGCAGGGGAATGAGTTAGTTCTCAGGCTTTTCGTCCGCTTCTCGTGCACTGCTATCACTTCATTTCAAACACAGCAATGTCTGTTGCCAATTATTCATTTTTCAGGACAACTTTCAGTTTTCTGCCCAAATTATTTCATAAATACTCACCATTCAGTTTCCATGTGGCAGGTAGGAAACAACACCAGTGATAATTTGATGATTGTTTGTAAACATTTTCTTTCATATTAGAATGTCGGCTATCCTCACATTTATTTGCTTGTTGAGTAATTTTAGAAATATTTCAACGTTTTTTTGGAATTCCAACATCTCCCGCTCATTCTAAAATCAGATCTTTAATGTGAACAGTTCTAGAATAATGTGTGCCCATTTGGGGAATATTCCGCAGATTCTTCTATTATGCTGTCTTACTCATGAATACAAGAGATCAACGCTCGCAGTCATTTAAACAGTTACGATTTTTCATCGAAAGGCGGGAGACTCAAAATGGTGTGAGGCACGTGTTGTTGCGTTCAGCAGTCAGACATCTGTTATGTCTGTTATGTGTTGACGGCATTGAATCGACATACATGTTGACGGTGTGCGCCATTCAGCTGTATGACATTATGGCGTGTGGACACGTCTCCATCAGCCTGCCACTCTGCATTTGCTGACTCAGCCGCTCACTCCTTTTCCTACCTGTGTACCAACACAGGTTTTTGGTAAGCTTTTACTGACAAAGAATTCATCCGGATGGTTCCCACACCTGAACAGATGTGTTGTGTAGTATTCTTTGCCTCTGTTGTATCACTCTGATATGACTAGATGTGGCACGCAGACAGCAACGATGCGGCCAGTGCCATGAATAATCATAAACACCTCCCCACGTTCATCCTGTCACCTTTTCTCTTTTTTCTGGAACTTTTTGAATTGCGTTCAGTCAAAAATTGATATTCTCATTCCTTTCCAGTTATTATCAAATACACCACTTAATATTCATTCTTTAGATGAAAAATAAATCATTAACGAATTGTAAACAATGTCTGGAATTATTCTTATATGGGAACAAATATGGTTTCTGATGCAGGCCCACTCTTCGTACTTTGGGTGACTGAACAAGTGTCGAATCTTAAATTCGTGAAACCTTTGTTGGCAGTCGTTTCCCGATACACACAGCCAGAGCGGTCCTTTGCATCTAGCGGTTCCAGAATGGTCTCAAACGTTTCTGGAATTGGCGAACAAAGTGGGAATTCGGAAAATTCTAGAATCGCAGCACATTTCACAGAACATCTCTACTGACCACCCATGAAGCTTAAAACGTTCTTCCCAATGGTTTCTCTCCGCCAAAGTGCCTCCCTTGGAAAATGATCAATACCTTCTGCATTTACCAACACATCCAAATTATTCTTTCTTGGTCTAGTGAATGTCTATGTATCCATCACTTTTCAGAAAAATGTACCCATTTGGTCAGTCTGTTTACTTTTGCACGGTTACGATGAGAACTAGACGCTTGATTTGAAGAATCATTGCAAGTTTTATGTTTTTCGAAGTTCCCGCATTCATGTCATTTGCACGAACACTTTTTAAATCGAACCATTCTTCGCAGTTAGATCATTTCTGTCATCACTATCCGACGACCCTGGTAGATCTCCGTTGACCCCCCCCCCCCCCCCCCCCCCCCTTCTTTCAGCGTAACTTACTTTTTCCGTTACGATGAACAAAGGTTTCATCGTTCTGGGAAAAAGAAGCCATGCTGTCAGTCAGAGCTGAAGCAGGTCTGCTCGTCTGTGTTTCAGAGCGGCCCACTCTTGTGCAACTGGGACTCTAAATGCCGCATGCTCTTCAAAGCATGCGTGTTGTGGTGGATAATTTTAAACCAGACTGTCCCTTGAATACCTCTTCATCCTCAAGTTGCTGGACTGAAATATCAGGACCAATGGTGCCGGTGACATTGTCTGGGTGTCTGCAGTGTAGGATACTTCGAGAGCAAAATGTCGGCACCTGGTCTGCATGAGGCCTGACCTGGTGATGTCACAGTGGTGACTTGGTGATGTCACATTGGTGACTTGGTGATGTCACAGTGGTGACTTGGTGAGGTCACAGTGATGACTTAGTGCTATCACAGAGGTGACTTGGTGAGGTCACAGTGGTGACTTGGTGAGGTCACAGAGGTGACTTGGTGATGTCACAGTGGTGACTTGGTGATGTCACAGTGGTGACTTGGTGATGTCACAGTGGTGACTTAGTGCTGTCACAGAGGTGACTTGGTGATGCCACAGTGGTGCCTTAGTGCTGTCACAGAGGTGACTTGGTGAGGTCACAGTGGTGCCTTAGTGCTGTCACAGAGATGACTTGATGAGGTCACAGTGGTGCCTTAGTGCTGTCACAGAGGTGACTTGGTGAGGTCACAGTGGTGCCTTAGTGCTGTCACAGAGGTGACTTGGTGAGGTCACAGTGGTGCCTTAGTGCTGTCACAGAGATGACTTGATGAGGTCACAGTGGTGCCTTAGTGCTGTCACAGAGGTGACTTGGTGAGGTCACAGTGGTGCCTTAGTGCTGTCACAGAGATGACTTGATGAGGTCACAGTGGTGCCCTAGTGCTGTCACAGAGATGACTTGATGAGGTCACAGTGGTGCCTTAGTGCTGTCACAGAGGTGACTTGGTGATGCCACAGTGGTGACTTAGTGCTGTCACAGAGGTGACTTGGTGAGGTCACAGTGGTGACTTAGTGCTGTCACAGAGGTGACTTGGTGAGGTCACAGTGGTGACTTAGTGCTGTCACAGAGATGACTTGGTGAGGTCACAGTGGTGACTTAGTGCTGTCACAGAGGTGACTTGGTGATGCCACAGTGGTGCCTTAGTGCTGTCACAGAGGTGACTTGGTGAGGTCACAGTGGTGCCTTAGTGCTGTCACAGAGATGACTTGGTGAGGTCACAGTGGTGCCTTAGTGCTGTCACAGAGATGACTTGGTGAGGTCACAGTGGTGCCTTAGTGCTGTCACAGAGGTGACTTGATGAGGTCACAGTGGTGCCTTAGTGCTGTCACAGAGGTGACTAGGTGAGGTCACAGTGGTGCCTTAGTGCTGTCACAGAGATGACTTGGTGAGGTCACAGTGGTGCCTTAGTGCTGTCACAGAGATGACTTGGTGAGGTCACAGTGGTGCCTTAGTGCTGTCACAGAGATGACTTGGTGAGGTCACAGTGGTGCCTTAGTGCTGTCACAGAGATGACTTGGTGAGGTCACAGTGGTGCCTTAGTGCTGTCACAGAGATGACTTGGTGAGGTCACAGTGGTGACTTAGTGCTGTCACAGAGATGACTTGGTGAGGTCACAGTGGTGCCTTAGTACTGTCACAGAGATGACTTGGTGAGGTCACAGTGGTGCCTTAGTGCTGTCACAGAGATGACTTGGTGATGCCACAGTGCTGCATGTTTTCCCTGGTTTTGTTCTGAACGCCGCTTCAGGTCGCTGAAGGCGAACCAAGACAGGGCGCATGACATAGGAGTCTACGTCATGTCTGAGACGAGAACCAGAACAAATCCGTTCCAGAAGTCAAGAGTTTGTATGCTTGGCATCTAGGCTACTCTCAATTAAGAGATTGTTACCACAATACACTGATGTGCTTTTTCAGTACTTTCTCCGTCTGTGTGTGTACAATGTGTAATTATGGATATTCATTCTTCCCATTAGACCTATAATTTCTTTAAGTTGGCCAGTACAATTCCAGTACTCTGTGCATTTGCCTTCCACTCTGTGTTTGTTTACTTACCAGTTTATTTACTTACAAGTTGCTATACATAATATTTCCAGTGACAGCACTTTCTTTGGCTTGGTTTATTCAGTACCAGCATCAGTGACCGTGACGACGATGCGCGCGCGCGCGCGCGCGCGCGCGCGCGTGCGCGTGTGTGTGTGTGTGTGTGTGTGTGTGTGTGTGTGCGCGTGTGTGTGTGTGCGTGCGTGCGGTGCGCGCCTGTGTGTGTATGAGTGTGTGTGTGAATGTGTGTGTGTGTGTGTGTGTGTGTGTGTGTGTGTGTGTGTGAGAGAGAGAGAGAAAGAGAGAGAGAGAGAGAGAGAGAGAGAGAGACAGACAGACAGACAGACAGACAGACAGACAGAGAGGTAGTATATGTACGTGTTTCAGAGGCATGAGGGTCAGCTGTCCATGACCCATGTATATGCACGCTTTCATCTTCTGCTGAAAAAACCACAGAGCTAAACATTCTGCATCAACCACAGAGCTAAACATTATGCATCAACCACACAGCTAAACATTATGCATCAACCACAGAGCTAAACATTATGCATCAACCACACAGCTAAACATTATGCATCAACCACACAGCTAAATATTATGCATCAACCACAGAGCTAAACATTATGCATCAACCACAGAGCTAAACATTATGCATCAACCACAGAGCTAAACATTATGCAACAACAACCACAGAGCTAAACATTATGCATCAACCACAGAGCTAAACATTATGCATCAACCACAGAGCTAAACATTATGCATCAATCACAGAGCTAAACATTATACATCAACCACAGAGCCAAACATTAGACATCATCAAATATTTGACGCCAGGAGCGCAGACACAACCAGCCGTGTCTCCCTTAGGAGTTCCGATCCAGCGGACGAAAGGCCTCGGAGCAGGCAATACAAGTATATCTGCCTTCAAAAGGGATTGCGATGGTTCTCTTATGCAGCTAGTGAAGAGTTTTCATATCTGTAATATATTTTCTTAATTTCATGTTCCCAGTTTCTCCATCTTCAACCTCCGCCCCCCCCCCCCCCCCCCCCCCCACTCCACTCCTTAAGTCCAAATCTTTGCTAAGTCATTATTATGAAGACAGTTGAGTTGTTGGCCTGCGCTTGTTTTTTTTTCCCCACTATTAGATTATTCGTCTTTCTTTTGTCTGACTTTATTCAAGTTTAAAAGGCTGTGCCAGTCTTGAATAAAAGTTGCTCTGAGTTAGGTTTCTTATGGGAGCAAAAGTTACCCCACTTGTTTATTGTTCCCTGCCTCATTTCATTTCCAATCAACCACAGAGCTAAACATTATACATCAACCACAGAGCTAAACACACACACACATCAATCACAGGGCTAAACATTTGATATCATCCACAAAGCTAAACATAAGATATAACTCACAGAGCTAAACGTAAGACATTATTTACAGAGCTAAACATAAGATATCATCCACAGAGCTAAACGTGAGATATGATTCACAGAGCTAAACTTTATACATCAACGACAGAACTAAACATTAGACATTATCGACAGAGCTAAACATTATATGTCAAGCACAGAGCTAAACATTCGATATCATCCACAGAGCTTAACATTAGACATCATCCACGGAGCTAAACATTAGACATCATCCACGGAGCTAAAAATTAGACATCAACTACAGATGTAAAACATTAGACATCAACTACAGAGCTAAACATTAGCCATCATCCACAGAGCTAAACATTAGATTCATCCACAGAGCTAAACATTAGATATCATCCACAGAGCTAAACATTAGCCAGCAACTGTTATCATCAATTCCATTTAGCGATGACAGCGCATTTCTACAACAACAGGGACATCACGCAATTCTTATTCTTCTTGCCTATACTTTTCTTGGTCCCTTTAAGGCTTTCATACAACAAATTATATTACATAGGCCTATCTAGAAAGGCCATACAGGGGATTTTGCTGTATGTTTTGTGACGTACGGCATCGCACTTGCGCCTCCTGGCACTTATCTGATAGTTACTGAATCGAGGCATATAGAACAATGGTATTAATGTGTTTTGTTGGAGACTTTCCAACTTGTAATTTTTACACTTTAGTGCTTTGGCGGTAAAGGTGATGTCTTTTGATGTGGCTTTTGGTAGCTTACACTCTTCTGAAATATTTGATTGTTTTGTGTAGATATAAAGGTGGTGGTTAAATGAAGCAGAGTGTGTTGACATACGCAAAGGAAGTCGTCAGAAATGGTCTTAGAGATGTATAAATTAATTTACTCTTCAGACGTATATTTCAGACTTCCGTTAGTTCAATCAAGAAGTGATTAGCACAGGCTGCGGGCGGAGAGAGCGAAGGACAGGCGGAACTAGGGAGAATCACAGGTTATGGAACAGAAAATCAGTCATACACTGCAAAAAGAGAAAGAGCATAGGATAACCATGATATGCAGTGGTAAAATGGAGTGGTAGAGAAGCGCGCGCGTGCGTGTGTGTGTAGGGGGGGGGGGGGGGGGGGCATGCATGTAGGGGAAAGGGTATGTGTGTGTTGGAGGAGGGGGGTTGCTCAAGGAATGCAGTGCACATACATCTTCACTACAAACGGTTCATTGGCTAGTGACAATTAGTAAAGACATTTCTGGATTTTGTGATGTACAGATACAATGTCATAAGAACTGCAGAATGAATGCGCTGCCTACCAAAACAAAAGCAAACAAAAACAAACAGCACAGTGTGTTAGCGTGGCGCTCAGGCAGTTCCTTTCTTTACCTATTTTCATTTCCGCACAAAAAGATTCTGATCTATGTATGTATGTGTATAGACCTACACACTTCATTCACGGTGTGACCGCCCCCTCCGCCCTCCCCTTGACTGGATTAGTCAGTGCAAATCTACCTGTTCGTTCGAATTTCTATGTTCACAACATCAGTAAACGTCAGTCTGCGGGAAAATGAAGGAACGGAAGGTCAAGGCACCGTTTGTGTATCAGGCTTTGTGGCACCAGCTGCACTTCAAGCCTTGGCAGCGCTTCGCTCTGTCCTGCTCCTTTCACAGATATCATGTTCAGACAAAGGGACATCACCCAGAATTTAATCTCACAACAAACCTCTTAGTGGCCGATCTTGATATGTGAACTCACCAATAACATTAAGCTGGCTAACTACTTGAGCTAGGATGTTCTTCTCTACTGTCATTCACTGTGGGACTTTGAAAAATGTCCGAAATTCAAGTTGATTCAGAGCAAGTGAAATGGTTCAGTAGCTGGGTCTAAACAAAAAAGAAAGCCGGAAATAAGCATTAGGACACTGAGCTGCCAAATGAAGACAGCACACTGTCTGTTAAGCTGCCAGACATGGTGGTGGACTGGGGCGGAATCTGGCGGGGGAGGGGGGGGGGGGGGGGGGGGGGTGTGACATCTTCCCGTCACACTTCTTACAATTGCATGTGCACTTTGGGAGTAATATTGCTCTCTCTCTCTCTCTCTCTCTCTCTCTCTCTCTCTCTCTCTCTCTCTCTATATATATATATATATATATATATATATGTGTGTGTGTGTGTGTGTGTGTGTGTGTGTGTGTGTGTGTGTGGAACGCCAGTGGGAATCCAAACAGCAGAGCAGACGACGTGACTAAGTTGGTGCTAGTCTCGGAAACACCAGTGATGAAAATGAACTGGCCGTACTTAACATCGAGTCAAACGAACACAGTACACAGCACAGTACACAGGACATTACGGAAGAAAGCATCATGGCCACTTGCGATGGTGACACGCCGCATATTCAGGACGCTCATCTGT
>JADBJO010004080.1:115000-122500 GCA_016801955.1 Conus betulinus | reverse complement strand
TCTCTCTCTCTCTCTCTCTCTCTCTCTCTCTCTCTCTCTCTCTCTGTGACGGTACACATTCTCTCTTGACATTGAGAGTTACATGTGCCCGTTAAAGTAGTCGACGGACTGAAAGTGGACCAAAATTACATTTATCAGAGTACCAAACTAGCGTTTTTGTTCCAAAACCACGTTCAAATTTGCTTAGTCTAATGAAGTGAATACTCTTGATCGTATGATAGGAGTAATGGGGAGTCAAAAGGAATGCTGACGGTGAGAACACTTGTATGTTAGTAAATATGATCAACGTTCTTATATGGTTCACATTACAGGGTAAAACTTTGTGTGATACATGCGCATGAACTGCAACAAGAACAAATGCGTAAGCAACCAAGTGTCTGATTTGGTTTCTCCCCTTTAAGAAAGGGTTTTTGTACGTAAACAAAAGTCCACTTTATTTATGAAACAAACAAGGTAAAAGTTGACCAAGTCCATGAAAGATGGATGGAAACTTAATCAGAAACTGGGTTGCTTTAAGTTTGTCATTGTGAAGTTCATATACAAAGGCCGTTGTTACTTAAACGAACCATTGATTGGAGAATCTGGATGGCGAACTCACGTTGTACCTTAGCTTTTATCTCTCCTGAAGTCCATGATCCAATGTCTAGTTCGCAGAGTGACGACGAGCTACGGGAGGCCACTCAACCTGCTCACTGGTACTAGAATTGGGTATATTATTAGGCCTACGGAACTCGGAATTGTGTTGAATAGAACATGAAATCGATTTTTTTTTTTAGTAATTTCTTTATCTGAAATATCATGTGTTTATTTCCAATGCATTGTAAATTTGAACTTTCCCGCCGAACCAAACGAAAATGTTAAAAAATGTTTACTTAAGAATCGAGCCTGCAAATTAAGGCCAACTAACCATAGCCTGATTTCCATCACAGGAGCGTTATCACAAACTGATTTCCATACAGGAGAGTTTTCATACCGTCACTTCCCTTTGCATGAACCTCCGAACCCAAACCCGTGGAGCGATCTCTTTTCTCCGCGAACCTAAGATCGGCCAGGTAGGCGAAGCTCAACGACCTTCCATTGTGAACCAAAAGATGGGACAAGATCGCTGAGACTGTCAACCAGACGACCACGACTCACGATCTGAAGGCACGTTCTATCAAAAATAGTCTGTAGGCAATGCTTTGTGTAGTACATGAACTGCAATAGTACGTGGATTAATGTAATATACAACAAGCGCACTCGCACACACACACACACACACACACACACACACACACACACACACACACACACACACACACACACACACACACATACACACGCGCGCGCGCGCGCGCGCGCTTGCTTCTCTACCACTCAATTTTACCACTTCAATAGAACGTGGATTAATGTAATATACAACGCACACGCACGCGCGCGTGCACACACACACACACACACACACACACACACACACACACACACACACACACACACACACACACACACACACATAAAAAATATTAAAATATATTTGATTCAACGCCTTCTCTCTTGCGCTGAACACAGAAGCGATCAGTGCTAAGTGCATTTTCGTTATTTGTTTCATGTTTGTTACACCTGAAGAAGACCTAAGAGGTCGAAACGCGTTGTGGTTTGTCTTGTGACTCGTTTGTCCACGTTTCTCTGGGCGGTTCGCTGACATTTATTTAAGATTTGATTACATCAAAATATTAATTAAATTTGTTATTTAATTCATATTTTGATGTGCAAGGGAACCGATTTAAGTTTTTTCTGGGTCCCTTCCCACTGTGGAATTTTGGGCAATGAATTCGCTGACAGATCTGCCAAAAAGGGAGCCAAAACTGAAATGAATGCACAGTCACTTTCTGTCCTCTTGACTTTACAAGAGTGTCATCAAGTTTTAAAAACAAGTGGCTCGGGACTTTTTTTTTTTTAGAAACAACCAGAACATCCATTATTTGCGGGTTAATGCTCGAAATAGCCATGTTCTCAGCTTTGATCAGGTTGAAGGCATTGAACACCTGCAGGTTCGTGATATGTATCAGTACAGGAACTTTGTTTCAGTATTTTATAGACTGAAACTCGACGCATTCAGAACGAAGTATAGTGCAGGAACAAAATGCGTATGTAGTAAGGCAAACGTGTCGAGAGCCCACGTTTTATTTGATTGTGTGACTCTTAAGGCATACTTACCATGTTTATTAGGCATGACAGTGACTGACGTTTTTTCTGATATTGATTTTGCTTTCAAAGTTACCTTTTTGTTTAATATGTAGTCCTGTCTCTCTCTCTCTCTCTCTCTCTCTCTCTTTCTGTAAGACTAATATTCCATATCTTCCCCCTCCCTCAATCAGTGTCTATGTCTGTCTGCAGATGCAATCAATAAAGTAATGACAGAACTGCATTGTTGCTGAGCTAATGAGGCGACGACGACACGTCCATTTTGAGGGATTTTACTTGTACGCAGGGGACACCACTTCCTCCACAGAGATTAATGAGAGGAAATTAAAAAGGGCAGACCCCTCCCCCCAACACACACACACATACACACACACACACACACACACACACACACACACACACACACACACACACACACACACACAGGCGCGCGCGTGCGCGCACGCATACACAAACACACACGCACGCACGCGCACGCACATTCATTCATTTATTCATTCGTATGTTTGTGTATTCATGTTTTATCCATTTATTGTTACAATATCGACCGTCGAGCTTCCTTCTCGCAAACAGACCACTTTCAGAGGAAAATCTATCCTCACAAATGACGAAATGGATTGTAATTGAAGAAAACCATCGGGCCTGCATTGTTAGACACTATAGATGTAAAGAACAATATCAGCAAGAAAAGCAAATATACACAAAATGAAAATGATGTGGACAACACACTTTATTTAAAACAAACAAACAGAAACAAAAAGAAATGGGAAAAAAACAAAAGTGTATTACAGATATAAATAAAACATTTCGACACAGTAAAATATTTTGAAACAACAAACCTACTTATTTATGACACATGGCAGTCACAGTCAAGATAAAAAGAAACACCCGAAGGTGCTGGGGAGGACCCAGAGAAGCACTGTCTTCACCTGCCTTTAGAGCAGTCCTGTACCACCCTTGGAGGCCTGCGCTGTGTTGACGATGGGTACAGGCACACGAAGGACACTCCATTAAGATATCAAGGGACATAAATGCTCCTGAACACAGAGGTAAATCAGACTACAGGATGCAACTCATAACAGCCTTAAAGTAGCATCCCCATGGGGTACCAGCCCGTATATCATGACTGCAGAACCCAATGGCGAAAAACACCACCCTCACCCCCCTCCAGCTGTCGAGCACACCCCACAGACCCAACCACCCCTGCCCACGGACAGATGAAGACAGTGCCACTTCAGACACAGGAGCCAAGCTTTCGCCATACGGTCTTAAGTGCCCTCAAGAGAGAATCCAAAATTGTAGTCTTTCCCACTGTCGACAGGACTTTCCTGTGGTCAGCCACAGTCAAATATTTTCTTCGCAGAAGATTCAAGTTGAAATCCCACTTGCGTCCTTGGGAATGGAGCAGTCGTGTGTTTTAATTGATGGTAGGAATGGTACGAATCTTGCGCATATTCATGCCTACAAAGACATTACTGTGTGTATCAATCAGAGGAATACTATCTAATGTGAAAGAAAATAGATTAGGGCAGTAAATACTATCTACAGTGAAAGAAAACAGGTTGGGGGGGGGGGGGGGGGGGTAGGTAAATACTATCTACAGTGAAAGAAAACAGGTTTTTTGGGGGGGGGAGGTAAATACTATCTACAGTGAAAGAAAACAGGTTCGGAGGGGGGGGGGGGGGAAGGGAAAATACTATCTACAGTGAAAGAAAACAGGTTGGGGGGGGGGGGGTAAATACTATCTACAGTGAAATAAAACAGGTTGGGGGGGGGGGGGGGGAGGTAAATACTATCTACAGTGAAAGAAAACAGATTGGGGGGGGGGAGGTAAATACTATCTACAGTGAAAGAAAACAGGTTGGGGGGGGGAGGTAAATACTATCTACAGTGAAAGAAAACAGGTTGGGGGGGGGGGGGGGGGGTAAATACTATCTACAGTGAAAGAAAACAGGTTGGGGGGGGGGGGGGGGGTAAATACTATCTACACAGTGAAAGAAGACAGGTTTGGGGGGGGGGGGGGGGGGAGGGTAAATACTATCTACAGTGAAAGAAAAACAGGTTGGGGGGGGAGGGTAAATACTATCTACAGTGAAAGAAAACAGGTTGGGGGGGGGGGGGAGGTAAATACTATCTACAGTGAAAGAAAACAGGTTTGGGGGGGGGGGGGGATGTGTAATACTATCTACAGTGAAAGAAAACAGGTTGGGGGGGGGGGGGGGGGGGGGGTAAATACTATCTACAGTGAAAGAAAACAGGTTGGGGGGGGGGGGGGGGGGGGGGGGGGGAGGTAAATACTATCTACAGTGAAAGAAAACAGGTTGGGGGGGGGGGAGGTAAATACTATCTACAGTGAAAGAAAACAGGTTGGGGGGGGGGGGGAGGTAAATACTATCTACAGTGAAAGAAGACAGGTTGGGGGGGGGGGTAAATACTATCTACAGTGAAAGAAAACAGGTTGGGGGGGGGGGGGGGGGAGGGAAATACTATCTACAGTGTGAAAGAAGACAGGTTGGGGGGGGGGGAGGTAAATACTATCTACAGTGAAAGAAAACAGGTTGGGGGGGGGGAGGTAAATACTATATCTACAGTGAAAGAAAACAGGTTGGGGGGGGGGAGTAAATACTATCTACAGTGAAAGAAAACAGGTTGGGGGGGGGGGGGGGGGAGGTAATACTATCTACAGTGAAAGAAAACAGGTTGGGGGGGGAGGTAAATACTATCTACAGTGAAAGAAACAGGTTGGGGGGGAGGTAAATACTATCTACAGTGAAAGAAAACAGGTTGGGGGGGGGGAGGTAAATACTATCTACAGTGAAAGAAAACAGGTTGGGGGGGGGGGGGGGGGAGGTAAATACTATCTACAGTGAAAGAAAACAGGTTGGGGGGGGGAGGTAAATACTATCTACAGTGAAAGAAAACAGGTTGGGGGGGGGGGGGGGGTAAATACTATCTACAGTGAAAGAAGACAGGTGGGGGGGGGGGGGGGGAAGTAAATACTATCTACAGTGAAAGAAAACAGGTTGGGGGGGGGAGGTAAATACTATACTACAGTGAAAGAAAACAGATTGGGGGGGGGGGGGGGGGGGAGGTAAATACTAACTACAGTGAAAGAAAACAGGTTGGGGGTGGGGGGGGGGGGGGGGGAGGTAAATACTATCTACAGTGAAAGAAAAACAGGTTGGGGGGGGGAGGGTAAATACTATCTACAGTGAAAGAAAACAGGTTGGGGGGGGGGGTAAATACTATCTACAGTGAAAGAAAACAGGTTGGGGGGGGGGGGGAGGTAAATACTATCTACAGTGAAAGAAAACAGGTTGGGGGGGGGGGGGGGGGGAGGTAAATACTATCTACAGTGAAAGAAGACAGGGGGGGGGGGGGGGGGGGGGGTAAATACTATCTACAGTGAAAGAAAACAGGTTGGGGGGGGGGGGGGGGGTAAATACTATCTACAGTGAAAGAAGACAGGTTGGGGGGGGGGGGGGGGAGGTAAATACTATCTACAGTGAAAGAAAAAACAGGTTGGGGGGGGAGGTAAATACTATCTACAGTGAAAGGAAAGGTTGGTTGGGGGGGGAGGTAAATACTAACTACAGTGAAAGGAAAACAGGTTGGGGGGGGGGGGGGGAGGTAAATACTATCTACAGTGAAATAAAACAGGTTGGGGGGGGGGGGGGGGGGAGTAAATACTATCTACAGTGAAAGAAAACAGGTTGGGGGGGGGGGGGGGAGGGAAATACTATCTACAGTGAAAGAAAACAGGTTGGGGGGGGGGGTAAATACTATCTACAGTGAAAGAAAACAGGTTGGGGGGGGGGGGGGGGAAGTAAATACTATCTACAGTGAAAGAAAACAGGTTGGGGGGGGGGGGGAGGTAAAATACTATCTACAGTGAAAGAAGACAGGTTTGGGGGGGGGGGGGGGGAGGTAAATACTATCTACAGTGAAAGAAGACAGGTTGGGGGGGGGGGGGGGGGGGGGGAGAAGTAAATACTATCTACAGTGAACGAAAACAGGTTGGGGGGGGGGGGGGGGGGAGTAAATACTATCTACAGTGAAAAAAACAGGTTGGGGGGGGGGAGGGAAAATACTATCTACAGTGAAAGAAGACAGGTTGGGGGGGGGGGGGGGGAAGGTAAATACTATCTACAGTGAAAGAAGACAGACAGGTTGGGGTGGGGGGGGTGGGGGGTAAATACTATCTACAGTGAAAGAAAACAGGTTGGGGGGGGGGGGGGGGGGTAAATACTATCTAAAGTGAAAGAAGACAGGTTGGGGGGGGGGGGGGGGAGGTAAATACTATCTACAGTGAAAGAAGACAGGTTTGGGGGGGGGGAGGTAAATACTATCTACAGTGAAAGAAGACAGGTTGGGGGGGGGGGGGGAGGTAAATACTATCTACAGTGAAAGAAGACAGGTTGGGGGGGGGGGAGGGGAGGTAAATACTATCTACAGTGAAAGAAGACAGGTTGGGGGGGGGGGGGAGGTAAATACTATCTACAGTGAAAGAAAACAGGTTGGGGGGGGGGGAGGTAAATACTATCTACAGTGAAAGAAGACAGGTGGGGGGGGGGGGAGGTAAATACTATCTACAGTGAAAGAAGACAGGTTGGGTTGGGGGGGGGGGAGTAAATACTATCTACAGTGAAAGAAGACAGGTTGGGGGGGGGGGGGGGGGTAAATACTATTTACAGTGAAAGAAGACAGGTCAGGGGGGTAAATAAGTATAACACATGTCTTTCCTGACTTCTCGTCTTTCTAGAATGTTCGCATTGGAGGAAGAGAGGATTGTCGGAAAGAAGCAGGATTAGAATGAGATTTGCTTGAAAACTGGTCTGACTTGTTCCATCTTTGTTCTGACTTGTTCCATCTTTGGTCTGACTTGTTCCATCTTTGGTCAGACTTGTTCCATCTTTGGTCTGTTTTGTTTATCTACTTTACCATCATGTACCTGACTACAGCAGTCGTCGCGGTCTGTAAATGTCCTCGTGTTTGGCACCACCCCAAAGCGTTACACCCCCGTTCCTTGTGCCCCAATCTGCCTTTGCCAATGTTTCTGCGGAGACTTTGGCAGTCTGCCATGGCAGACATCACTTTGCTGGCTACCCGAACTACTTTGGTGGTTTGCCGTTTATTTGTTAGCTTGTCCTTTATTGACAAAAAAGAACAAACTATGACGTTTTGTGCTCTACTTGCTGTCCTTGGTGCTGGCGACAGAGAGTGAAGCAGGGTGATGTTGTTGTTTTGTTTATTCGTTGTTTATTGTTGATTTTTGTTGCTCTCTCTCTCTCTCTCTCTCTCTCTCTCTCTCTCTCT
>JADBJO010004080.1:70000-110000 GCA_016801955.1 Conus betulinus | reverse complement strand
GTGTGTGTGTGTGTGTGTGTGTGTGCTAGCACGCGTGCATGTGTGTGTACGTGCACGTGCCGCGTGTGTGCGCGTGTGAGCATTTAGGCAAGCTCGACTGTGGATGTTAGTGATGTGTTCATGTGTGTGTGATGGAAAATGAAAGTAGACGGGCTTTGATATTCTCTTTGCTGGTGTTTTAATGGAACAGCCCACTCAAGAGAGATGGGGCGGGTACATATTTATTGTTATTAACAGTGTTTTATTTTGGGTGGTGGTGTGGGGAGGGGGGGGGAGTAGGGTGGGGGTTAATGTTATAAAGTGTTGTCAGTTTCCTTCTTCGCACCACCGATGCAAACACTGTTGAGTTATTGGAATGTTCCCTTTTTCCTCAGCATGTCCGGTACTGTTGCACTGCTCCTGGAAACAGGATGACTAGTTTGACAACATTGGCTAGAATGCCAGTAAAAGTCTTCCCGTGAATGCAGGCGTAATGATGGGCGTGACAATTAATTTGCCTTCACTTCAGGAACACCGGCATTTACCGTCAGTTCTGCTTCCAGTAGGCCTCACTCTCTCTCTCTCTCTCTCTCTCTCTCTCTCTCTCTCTCTCTCTCTCTCTCTCTCTCTCTCTCTCTCTCTCTCTCTGCGCCAGTTTGTAGCTTAAATGCGTTTTGTATTTGGTGTAGTTTATGACTGTAAAATTAAACACATTCTTCACGGTGTCTGATTACTTGAAATTGATATCTTTCAAAGGTATCACACACACACACACACACACACACACACACACACACACACACACACACACACACACACACACACACACACATTCATCCTCTTATAACCCTGTACTGATATAGACGAAGCATCCTAGCTCCACTGCCGTCACCATCATCATCACCACCACGACCTTCATACCCCCACACGGCAGTCTGCAAGCTATTACTTGATTGCTGCTGGTGACGTCGACATTCTAAGGTATCTAATCACATCAACTAGGAAATGATGAACACACTCTTGTCTCCAAAGCATGGTGACGAAGGCGTCCCTCCTCCCTCCCTCTCCCTCTCTGTACACACACACACACACACACACACACACACACACACACACACACACACACAGTGCTTACTCAAGGCCCTACGAAAAATTGACAGTTGTCAGCCCAGTCGAGAGACTCTTCATTGCAAGAGAGCGACACACAATCCATCACAAGCCGCCGTCTTTTCTCAGTCAGACTCCCCAATCAATGGTTCTCCTGCAAAAAACTATGGCAACTATTACCTGCCCAGAGCCCGATATTGTACATTCCATGGCGCCGAGAGCTTAAATATTGATCAAAAACGCAATTTGCGTCTAAAACATAGACGTCAGAAATCTATATCTGGCTAGTTTTGGATCATTTCGCGCAGAAAAAAAGAGAGCGTCTAAACCAACTGACATCAAGATTGTATACTTTCTTTTGTTTTGATTCATTACGTACTTATTCAGCTTTATTTCAATTGCTTATCCCCATAGCCGTTTATTCTGACTCGCTTAATGACAGCTGCGTCCAGGATAGCCCTGTTGTAGTCCAGGGATATCTATCAAAGTGATATGGTTCCAAGGCTATCCAGAAGAGCAGGTCCAGCATTGCTACTTAGTCACTTTTGTGCCCTAACCGCACGTGTACAAGTCGTGAGTACGATTTCCAATCTTTTGTTTACAATGCCATTCTGTGTCAAAGGCATTATAATTTAAAGATTTCCCTGTATAGCCATGAACATGATAAAACGTAGATCTTTTGACACGGGCAGAACACCGTACAGAACCTCGTTGACGATTTCCCCGACAATCGAATCATTGACAAGCTAACTTACTTTAGATTAAAAATAAATGTCAGCGAACCGCCCAGAGAAACGTGGACAAACGAGTCACAAGACCAAACACAACGCGTTTCAACCTCTTAGGTCTTCTTCAGGTGAAACAAAAACGAATAAAATAACGGAAATTCACTTAGCTATGATCGCTTCAGATCGCTTCTTCGTTATTTATTCGTTTTTGTTTCACCTGAAGAAGACCTAAGAGGTCGAAACGCGTTGTGTTTTGTCTTGTGACTCGTTGTCCCACGTTTCTCTGGGCGGTTCGCTGACATTTATTTAAGATTTGTTTAGATTTCCGCCTGCGGTCGTCTTACTTTGCAACTAGATCTACTTTAGGTTAATTAGCAGCTTGAGCCAGCGGTAGGACTGACCTTTAATCAGGCGAAAAGAGTCGATCGAAAGGTGGCCGACCGGAAAAGACGTGAGGGATATGTGTGGACAGCGCTGATGCTTGTCCTGTCAGAAGGCAGACACGTGAGATATGAGCGGTCAAATCACCGGCATTCCCATCTGAAATAAGTGGTAAAGCAATGAAGTCACAAAGTATGATAACTAGCTACGTAAACTCGTGTGTACACTAATCTGTAAATAGAAAAAAAAAAGGTTTCATCAACCGTCTGTCTATCGGTGTTTCGTGTTCTTTGGTTTTCAATTGTAGATGTTGAGTTGTTGGTATTGTATAGCTCCATAATATTTATTTACAAGGGCTGAGTGAGGTCATTGAGATCAAACGTTGAAATTCACTTTTTCAAACAGCAAATTAAAGTCCAGAATCTTCCACGTTTTATAGTTTCTTCCTATCCATTTCATCATAAATACAGACTCTGTCTTATCTGTCTAGTCTGTTTGTCTGTCTGTCTCTCGTTCTCCCAAACAGAGAGACAGACAGACAGACAGACAGAGAGAGAGAGAGAGAGAGAGAGAGAGAGAGAGAGAGAGAGAGAGAGAGAGTCGTTACAGGCCCCTAGATCCATATATGAAGTGCTGTACATGTGCTAATATTTTCATCATTTTTTTCATGAACATGCAAAGGTATGAAGAAGAAGAAGAAGAAGAAGAAGAAGAAGAAGAAGAAAAAAGAAGAAGAAGAAGAAGAAGAAGAAGAAAAAAGAAGCAAAAAACAAGCAGATGAAAAAAAAAAAATGAGAACAAAAGTATTTTACTTTTTCTAATGAGTTCCCGTGTCTCTTTTCAGCTAATATATGTGATGTGCTGATTTACGAGGAGAGACATATCTGGGGATGACAAAATCGGACCGTCATATTCATGACACAATTTGAATGTTGGCCCACGTCATAACCTTTTTGTTTTGTCTATGTATTTTGTTTTTTGTCTTGTTTTGGATTTTCTTTGTGAACTACTCAAACACACACACACACACACACACACACACACACACACGCGCGCGCGCGCGCGCACACGTATATATGCATGTATGTATGTGTGTGTGTGTGTGTGTGTATGTATGTATGTATGTATGCAAGTAAGTAACTCGCATTAGAACATCACGTGCATTTCGGTAAAGAAAAGGAACCACAGCGAAAGAAATGTCAGCATTAAAAAAAATAAAAATTGAAACTGTTCTCATTTGTCAATGTATCAGTTCAACTGACTTTTGACGTTCAACACAGAAGTAGCCGACAGTGGACGCCGCAATGCTTCATAGCACAAGCACTTCTCATATCATCCCAAGCATGGTAAATGGAAACAGGCACATCGTCTAACTGATCCAGATCCGATCCGACATCCAAGGTACAGTTGCAAAGTGAGACGACTGCAGGCGGAAATCTAAACAAATCTTAAATAACTGAAACCTGAAGAAGACCTAAGAGGTCGAAACGCATTGTTTTGTCTTGTGACTCGTTTGTCCATGTTTCTTTGGGCGGTTCGCTGACATTTATTTAAGATCCAAAGTACAGTTCAGAGTCGTCCCGTACAACTCGTGCTCCCTAATCACGTTTCAAGATCGGTGAACAGAGGATTCATATGATGAATTCAACATTTTGTCAGGAGCGCGGGAAGGGGACATATTTCTATAAACTTCAAGTTTTTCATCCCATCCAGATTGCCAAGTTTCCCCTGCGTGGGGGTACTATCACTCTCTACCTTAACTAAACAATAACAGCAACGTCAGTTTGTTCACACAAAGCTTGTAGCAGTTATAGTCGTCCGTAAGAGGTTCGAGATGTCTTGATCAGAACAGATACTACAGTAGTTGGGGAGAACTCCAGTGAGCTGCTCTTCTGGTGACCCGGTGGAGACCTGACGTTGACTGCTCCATGTGGAGTGCTGCTGTTAGGTCTTCACCGGATATTGCCTGCTCCATCTGGAGTACTGTTGTTGTTGGATCTTCACTGGACATCGCTCCATGTGGAGTGCTGCTGATGGCTCTCCACTGGACACTGGTTCTTGTGGAGCAATGCTGTTAGGTCTTCACTGGACATTGACTGTTCCCAGTGGAGTACTGCTATTAGGTCTTCATTGGGTCAGTGTGTGTATTATTGGTAGAATGGCGCTGGAAATTACGCAGCAACGACAACTACAATAACAATCCAAAACAACAAACAGACACACATAAGAAAAGAAAACTAACCCTCCCCCCAAACAAACTTGAAAGGAAAAATAAACGAAACAAAACGAAACGAAGAAAAGCTGGTGACTGCAAATTCAAACAGAAACATCTCCAACAACCAAAATTGCATCGATACAGCATCGAACAAAAACTTCCTGCAAAAACCGAAAAGCTGCCGTTCTCGCATTTCCCTTCCACCCCTACCCCTCCCTTCTTCACACCCATCTGCATCACCCCTACCCCCTCCCTTCTTCACACCCATCTGCATCACCCCTACCCCTCCCTTCTTCACACCCATCTGCATCACCCCTACCCCTCCCTTCTTCACACCCATCTGCATCACCCCTATCCCTCCCTTCTTCACGCCATCTGCATCACACCTACCCCCTTCTTCACGCCATCTGCATCACACCTACCCCACCCTTCTTCACACCCATCTGCATCACCCCTATCCCTCCCTTCTTCACACCCATCTGCATCACCCCTATCCCTCCCTTCTTCACGCCATCTGCATCACACCTACCCCCCTTCTTCACGCCATCTGCATCACCTACCCCACCCTTCTTCACACCCATCTGCATCACCCCTATCCCTCCCTTCTTCACACCCATCTGCATCACCCCTATCCCTCCCTTCTTCACGCCATCTGCATCACACCTACCCCCTTCTTCACGCCATCTGCATCACACACCTACCCCACCCTTCTTCACACCCATCTGCATCAACTCCACAATCACCCCTACTCCTCTTACCCCGATCGCCCCCCCCCCCCCCCCCCCCCCCCAAAAAAAAAAAAAAAAAAAAAAAAAAAAAAAAAAAAAAAAGAAAAGAAAAAAAACTAAATTAGAAGGAAGGACTGTCCCTGCGTGCTGAAGACTCCTCCTGCACGAACAATATTGATGTGACAATTCAGACGTATTTCGGACGCGCCTGCGAACAGTTTTACCTTTCAACATTTCGTCCGTTTGCTTCTAAAGTTTGCAAGATTGATCAGCTCACAGATATTGACCCTGCAGACAAAGCTATGGAAATTCCGGAAGACCTATCAACTATTGTCGTGTCACTTCTACCAACAGGCGGACAGAGAGAATCTAAAACGATACTTTACTCTGTGTGATACGTTTTAGCGCAGAATGACGAAATCGTCATGAATGGCTTTCAAAGAGATCAATTTAAATCGATCACTTAATGAAAACCTTAATCTACTTCTCTGTGATGTCTCTGCGTGCAGTGTAATGAAGTCAATGGGAATAACCTTCAAAGAGGTGAGTTTGATCAATAACGAATTTAAAGTCCGTTTCCAACGATGCAGGCAGGCTTTTAAATCTATCCCACAATTGCAAACAATCGAGAGAGAGAGAGAGAGAGAGAGAGAGAGAGAGAGAGAGAGTAACTGGTGAAACATTAGTGTGGACAAGAGAAGAAATACAGAAAGAAAGATCCTGGTTTAAAAAACTGATCTACAGTGACAGTATACATCTGTTTGATAAGAAAATGTTGGGGTTTTTTTATTGAGCCCCACCCCCCACCCCCCTCCCAGTTTTATAACTTTTGGTAACGCAAACAAAACTAACCCACGCGTTGTAAACCCGTGTTCGCCCCTTCATAGTGGCGAAATTCAGTGAAGTACATGTAACTTAGGTAGGGTTGGAAACTATCTGGAACACTCTTTTCTGCGGCTTTGAATTGGAACTTTTCCAGGAATGTAGAGGCGAGGAGGAGAGTGGGCTATAATAGGAAAAAGGGTAGAAGGCAGGTTGGGATGAGGTGGGGTTATTCAGGTGGGATGCGATCAAGAGCTAAAAGCACAACCGTCAGGCTTTTTGTATGCTCCCAATCACAATTCGCAAGAATATTCGAATCTTATATGTAAGCTGAGGATACTTCCCGGAAAAAATGCAATCCTTCCTAAGGGACGATTCCTGCAGATACCCAAGTTGAGTTCATAATGGGAATATGAGCGGAAATGATCACGGAACGGAAATGAAGATAAAATAGAAAGGAAAGAGTGGGGCGGAAACGCCGGGTCCCTCTGCAATATCTCTGCTCGTTCAGCAGCTAATCTGGTCAGAGTATGTAGCATTCGGCGGTGTTTTGTTCCCTTTTCTTTCTGACAACTATACTGGTCACAATGCCGGGCAAATCACCTTGGGGCGCTACAGGCTAGCAATTGTGAAAGGTTGAATTCCGGAAACTGCCTCTGTGTGAGAGTACGTAGTCCAGATCATTCTTGATGTAATGAAAAAGTGAAAATGCACAACGAATGCACATTCCCATTCACCCCTCATCGTGAACACTATTGCCATCATCAGCAGCAGCAACATTATCATCATCAGGGTATTTTCTGCACCGAGAGACTGCACTTTTTGTATGACAAATCGTATGTTTGTTTGGCTGTTCCTTGTGGGCGTTCGCCTTAATAAAGATGTAGAGATTGCGAGGGAACAGTGTAATATTCCAACACAGAACATGCAAACTTGTAGCCGGAAGACTTAGTTAAAACGTACTTTATGGTTTGTTTTAAGCTGCAACATATTGCTTTTTGATAGATTATCAGAGAGAGAGAGAGAGAGAGAGAGAGAGAGAGAGAGAGAGAGAGAGAGAGTTTAAGGACAACATTGTTTGAATTAAGAAATGCGAAACAAAACCAAAAAAACCAATCAAAGAAAAGTAAGTTAGTTTCAAAGTTTAGTGACTGCAGGCGGAAACTGAAACAAACTTAAAACTGTTCCGCCGGATGAAAGGGACAAACAAATCACAAGACAAAACACAACTAAACAAAACACGAGTAAACAAAGCCAACCATCAGGAACAATACGGCAAGGAAGACAACATCATAAGCGGCACAAAACAACCACCCTGCAAATCAAACAGCCAGTGGTCCGTGTCAGTGTTAGAGCTGTGATGACCGCACACGCCCCATTCTGAACTGTCGGTGAACTGAAAAAGGAGGTACAAGGTCTCTCCTGCCATCCCCCTCCCCCAAACATGCACGCACGCACGCACCCCCCCCCCCCCCTTCCACACACACACACACACACACACACACACACACACACAACCCCTAAACACGTTAATATTTTAACATCTTCCGGGGGGAATGAAACGAAGCCTAAGCGTGTCAACTATTCAGTTTAGTCCCCACTCCCTCCTCCCTTCATCCTCAATCAAAATGACAAAAAAGGTTTAAAAAATCATTCAAGCGAATTCCACTGCGAGGAAAAAAAATCTACATTACAAAATACCATATTGATAAAAAAAAAAAAAGACACTGACTAAATGATATGTCGTTCCCTTTACAGTGGTTAAAGTTTCAGTCAATTGTAGAAATGAAAGTGACCAGACGTTCTGCAACACAGCGGCAGGTGAAAGTAAGACAAAGGCAGAAAGACGATGAACAGAGAGAGAGAGAGAGAGAGAGAGAGAGAGAGAGAGAGAGAGAGAGAGAGAGAGAGAGAGAGTTTTTTTTATTGCCAGAATCTCTGTCTGTCTGTCTGTCTGTCTGTCTGTCTGTCTGTCTTCTGTCTGTCTGTCTCTCTCTCTCTCTCTCTCTCTCTCTCTCTCTCTCTCTCTCTCTCTCTCTCTCTCTCTCTCTCGGGAAGAGGGATATGACGACAAAGGATATCAAACGAATACAACAGTATACCAAATACAGGGAAAAGGCATATTCGAAGATAGTATCAATGTATCAACCACACTCCTGTGTCCAAATATTCGCCAAATGGCGTTTTAGAGTATGCACATTTAGATTCCCACAGAAAAGAGCAAACAAAACCAACGAGCCAAAACGAACAGAGAGAGAGAGAGAGAGAGAGAGAGAGAGAGAGAGAGAGAGAGAGAGAGAGAGAGAGAGAATTACGAGTTCAAAACTTCCAGATGCTGGGGGGAAATAATTCACGTTGAAGGAACTTCCTGCATCCAGGCGGGGAAAGTTAGGGTGGATGGGCTGGAGGCTGGAGGATAAAGGGGATGGGAGGTGGGGGAGAGGAGAGAAGAGAGAGAAAGGGAGAAAAAAATGTATTGACTTTTGAACAACAAGCATCTGGTCCCCCTCTACCAACCTATCACCCAAATCTAACCAAACAGAATCCAGACCAAAGCAACGCACGGTGTGCAGGCTTTTTCATTTCCAAATCACGTAACAGCCACATAAACTTTTGAAAGCTGGCTTGTATTCTAAACAAAGGGTTCTCGAAAGTTGAGACAAAAAAACAAGTCTTTCAAGCATTATTCAGGTAGCGTTTTTGTATCTGTCTGTCTCTCGTCTGTCTGTCTGTCAGACCTTCTATTTATGTCTCTCTGTCTCTGTCTCTCTCTCTCTCTCTCTGTCTGTCTGTATGTGATTCCGTCTTTCAATGTCTGTCTCTCTCGCTGTGTCTCTATGTGTCTCGATATCTGTGTGTCTGTCTGTCTGTCTGTCTGCCTGTCCCCCCCCCCCCTCCTCTCTCTCTCTCTCTCTCTCTCTGTCCATTGGTCTTGCTTTTTCTGTCTTGTTGTCTCTTCCTGTCCTCTCTCTCTCTCTCTCCAACCCCTTCATAATCATTCCTAAAGTTTATTAATCGAAGACTTTTGCACACTGTTGCCTGTGACCACTCAAAACACGCACACACACATACACACACACACACACACGCGCGCGCGCGCGCGCGCGCACACACACACACGCACACACGCATGCGCTTACGCACACACACACACACACACACACACACACACACACACACACACACACACACACACACTCTTGCCATTCATCATTTTAGGGTTTTCCTGCCAAGAAATGGTACTTTTTGATTCAAACGAGTGTGCTGCATTTAAGAGTAGTTACATCAGAACATAGTCCTGTGCAAAACAGAACCATAGCATGGTTTCAAAGTGCAAGCAGAAAAAGGAAAACAAAGCGAAACAAACAAAGATGTCCTGCGTTACTTGGTGTATATAATACGTATGCAACAAAATGAAATACGAACATAGAATATGCCACATTTTTCTTTTTATTGTGACACCTTGCTCTCTCCACAACCCCCCCCCCCCCTCCCTCCCACAAATGTCCCTTGTTTATAGAAAGTACACAGACATATCATATTATAGAACTTCGCCTTTCAAAAGACATATACGCATACTGACAGATCATTTATAACAGTTTCACTTTTCGATGATAAATAAATACTAATCTGAATATTGCTGGTCTGTTAAAATACGTTTTAGGAATATCTTATTCCTAAATCATTAAGCACTGGGCAATATAGAGAAAAATTGATCTTCGTACTCGATGTCAGATCTACACACAGGACACAACATATTCCTTTTACCTTTCGTATACCTGCCATGTCAAAAACACCAAATCTACACGCTGTTCGGCACATTTTATAAATCTGTTCATAACTATTCCAGTGTAGGGCTCAGTTAGATTAATCACTTGAAGCTGTCTATACAGAGAAACTGTCACTGTATCTGTTCTGTGGATATAATTGTCCCAGCTGTGCCATCTGTCCTATCATGCACTGCTTAAACAAGCCAGGACACTGGGAATACCACCCATGCCCCGGTTGAGCCACACACACGAAGATCATAGCTATGTTTTTGAAGATTTGTAGCCAGTGACACTTTACCTCTAGTCTCCAGCTCGTACAATGTTTTGTAGGTGTGAGCAGGCAGTGCGTTAATATCTATTTGAATTAACGTTAACGTTAGGATTTAACGCACTTGAAATACGAATTAATCTAGTTTCGAATCTTACGAGTTCACCATAGATCAGATGTTTGGGGTCCGTCTGTCAACACATAAAAACGTTCATGGCAACACAATGTCATTTTTCAGTTGCTTATCCTGTTTCAGAGGCCCAGATCGCAGCACCATACTGGGCTATTGGTTGAACTTGTGCATCACACGACTGACAAGCTGACGAAGTAGGTCAGCTGAACTGTTATTATACCTGTTGAAAAATGTTATATACTCATTACTGCACGTTTGTTTCTGCTCGCAAGTCTAGACACGCATAAGGAAAGGTAGGTTTCGTAGAAAAATAAATTGTAAAACATTGTTTTTTTTTTTTGTTATGCGGCAACCAATGATGGAATCTCACACAGCAGTGTGTAATCCAGCCTGTGTCAACTGGTAGTGCGCACGGGGGTCTTGGTGACCTCGTTACCGCGCGCGGGATAAAAAGTGCAAAGTTGCGTTAACTGTGCCTGTTTTGCATCAAGCTTGCTGGCGACACAAGATGATGTGTAAATGAAAAAAAAATTTTTTTCCGTGCAAGAGCAGTCTCTCAAGTGAGTTTTATGCCCCTTCTTTTGGCTGTTTAAGCGCGGGGTTGGTTACTGTCAGCCCTTTTCTCACCATGCCACCACGAAGAAAACTTAGCACCTTTGACAAAACAGGGCGATTGCGTGGATACAAGATGGCATTGCAAAGGCTGAAGTGGCGCGACGACTTGGTGTGCATCATTCAGTTATTGTTAGACTGAATCAGCGTTTTAGGGCGACCAACAGCGTTGAAGAGAGGCCACGGTCAGGTCGGCCTAGGCAGACTACTCCCAGAGAAGATCGTTTCATCGAGGCAGGCCCCCTATTGCAGCGGGATACCACTTCCACCAGCATCCAAAGGCAGCTTCGTATGGCAAATAACACCATCCTCAGCCGTCAAGCCATACGAAACCGTCTTCACCACTTCGGCCTCAGATCACGTCGCCCAGCTGTTCGACCACGACTGCTAGCAGCCCATAGGCTGGCTCGCCGAGCTTTCTGCCATCGTCATGTGAGATGGAACCAACAACAGTGGTCCCAGGTCCTCTTTTCAGATGAGTCGCGGTTTAGTCTTGAACACAATGACGGCCGAACTAGAGTTTGGAGGCGTGTTGGTGAACGTTACATTGATGCAGCTGTTCGCCAGACCAGGGCCTTTGGGGGAGGATCTGTTATGGTATGGGGTGCCTTCAGCCTCCACCACAAGACACCACTCTACCATATTGATGGAAACCTCACAGGCATCCGCTATCGGGATGAAATCCTGGCGCCTTTCGTTGTTCCGACCATGCAACGGATAGGACCCATGGCAGTCTTCCAAGACGACAATGCTCGGCCACATAGGGCCCGGGTGGCCGAAAACTTCATTGTGCAGGCCGGCATCAACAGGATGATTCCCCGGCGTATAGTCCCGACCTCAATCCCATCGAGCATATGTGGGATGAGTTGGGGAGACGTGTGAAGGAGAACCATCCACCTCCCAGAGACCGCCAGGATCTCTTCCAAATGCTGCAACTGGAATGGCAGAGAATCCCTCAGAGGGTCATCAGAACACTGGTCAACTCGATCGATGAGGAGTCGCTGCGTGGAATGTCTCGCCAATGGCGGTGGCCACACCCACTATTGAAATGATTTTGTGAACTGAACAGATTTTGCGAACTTTGATTTCGACCCATCCTCTGTTTAATTGTCTGTAAATCAACAACCGTTCATTCGATCCCAATGAAAAATCAATGTACGTTGGAACAAGATAATGAATTAAATCTGTTCCCAATTTCAAAATCGTGGCTTTTATATTTTGGAAATTATGCGGAGAGAGAGAGAGAGAGAGAGAGAGAGAGAGAGAGAGAGAGAGAGAGAGAGAGAGACAGACAGACAGACAGACAGACAGACAAGGGGTTGAGTTACCCTTGAGAGAGAGACAGACAGACAGACAGACAGACAGACAGACAAGGGGTTGAGTTACCCTTGGAGTGACAGAGACCAAGACAGTGAATCCAATTGTCATACAAATAAAACGTCCTTGGTTCCCCTTTCACTCGCGGTCTTACACGATCTCCCGGATTCAACCTTTCATCTTCTTGGAGACAGTGTTCTTTTGGAGTTCTTAACCCTTTTTTTTTCGTAAAAGTATTTACAGTAATGTTTCAATAATTTCCCCAGAAATTTCGTTCACCAAATTTCTCTCACATCAACATTTTATGAAAAGATTACTTAGCACACTTATCAATATAACTAACCCCACAGGCTTCAACATAAGACAAGACCTTCAAATGACTTTACCAACTAAGACGAACAAGGCCACATGAAAACATCTTCTTCAAGTTGGCCACCAGACCCACACTATTTCCAAATAAGCAGCACTGCCCTTCAAGGCCACAGGTAAGTAGTTATAGTCTTCCACTCTCAAAACATCCCAACTAACTGAGACCTCAGTCAGTCACTATTTGTTCCATTCAATTTCTTCCATTTCTAGCTTTTCACTGTCTGACACCAACTAATTCCTGTTTATTTTGTCACATTTTGGACTGAGGTGTGTGTGTGTGTGTGTGTGTGTGTGTGTGTGTGTGTGTGTGTGTGTGTGGACTACTTTGAAGGAGAGAAAAAATCCCTGCAGCAGAAAAAAACCCCGAGACTTTTGTTAATAATCATTTTCGACTTTCAGATAATATTTCTATCTATATTTTGTGCTTCCAATATCATCATGAAACCTATGTATTTTGCATACTTACCTTTTCCTTTCTATGTTTAGACTTACACCGGCAATTTAATGCCTTAATTTACAGTTCAACTTTTTTTTCTGCAGAGGTGAGCATAAGTCCCACATAGCTCCTCCGAAACACATAATTATTAGCACAGTTGAAGCCAGTCTCACACTCTCTCGAGCACCTCTGCTGACACTGACTACTGCCTTTTGCCAGGTCGTCTAACAACAGGCAGTGAGCACTGTTATCCTCTCACAAGCAGAAATCATGCTTTGCCTGCATCAAGCAAAAATCATGCTTTGCCTGCATCAAGCAAAAATCATGCTTTGCTTGCACTGCACTCCCAGGCAGGCTAACTTCTTATTTGAATCACTGACCCTCTCAGAGAGTGTGAGCGGAAGCATGAAAACTTTCCACATAGTTTTACCTCAGTCTACATTTTGAACTTTGAACGAAAGGAACACTTACTCGTGTTAACTCTAGGTTTACTGACCACCATCCCCTTGAGCTAGAGTCTAAAGTAGCTTTTAATGATGAATAAGAAAGAGGAAACATTTTTTCAAACATGTGCACTTAATATGGTGCACATGACAGTGTGTGTGTGTGTGTGTGTGTGTGTGTGTGTGTGTGTGTGTGTGTGTGTGTGTGTGAGTGCACGCGCGCAGAATACACAACCAACCATGCACGCATGTGCATGTGTCTGCGTCTTAGAGAGAGAGAGAGAGAGAGAGAGAGAGAGAGAGAGAGAGAGAGAGAGAGAGAGAGAGAGAGAGCAGCCAAACAAAAAGAGGTTCATGACGATAAGGTCAAGCATACTGTAGAGAAAGGGAAAGCAGAGCAAAGGGAGGCAACAAACTGCACAGGCCTGTCAGCGCTGTGTTTACTCACCACGGCACAGTGCACGAGTTAAATCAGTTACACACATAACGCCACAGCCATGCCTCTCTTGGGCTACTGCTGGCCATAGGAAAGGTGTGGGTGTGTGTGTGGGGGTGGGGGGGAGAGGGGGATGTAGTGTGTGTGTGTGTGTGTGTGTGTGTGTGTGTGTGTGTGTGTGTGTGTGGTGTGTATGTGCGCCTGCATTATGTATGAGTATGCTAGTTTGTGCGAGAGAGAGAGAGAGAGAGAGAGAGAGAGAGAGAGAGAGAGAGAGAGAGAGAGAGAGAGAGAGAGAATATGGGTTTGTGTGTATGTGTGTGTGTGTGTGTGTGTGTGTGTGTGTGAGAGAGAGAGAGAGAGAGAGAGAGAGAGAGAGAGAGAGAGAGAGAGACAGACAGACAGACAGACAGATACGGATACGGATATTTGATTCAGAAACAGCCATTGTCCCTCTGAAGGGGTGCATCTGACTGTTTTAAACGGTCAAGATTGATTCAATACCATACATTAGGAAACAAGAACAGATCGTAACTTAAATGCTTAGACAGAGACAGAGAAATGCAGAGACAGATTTACAGATTTTAGAAAAATAAATGTGTGTGTACTTAAGTGTTTTTGTGTACGCGCGCGCGCGCGCGCGCGCGCGTGTGTGTGTGTGTGTGTGTGTACGCACACGCGCGCATGATAAGAGAGAGAGAGAGAGAGAGAGAGAGAGAGAGAGAGAGAGAGAGAGAGAGAGAGAGAGGCTGATTTCGTTTTGCAATGCTTCAATTTGCACATGCGTGCGCGCGCGCGCGCACACACACACACACACACTCTCTCTCTTTGTCTGTCTGTCTGTCTGTCTGTCTGTCTGTCTGTCCGTCTCTCTCTCTCTCTCTCTCATTATTCTTTGTTCAATTTTCATTTTTGTCCATTGATTATTGTGACAGTTTCATTTGTATTGGGTAGTTTGGAAAAGAGGAACAGCGACAATAAAAAGTGGAGGAAGGGGGCGGGGGGAGGTGTAGGGATGCGGGAGGAGAGGGGACAGGGTGAGGAGGGAGGTCAGTTTGGAGGACGTCTGTGAGATTGTGTGCATGAAAGTATTCAGACTGCTTGCTCTGGCATCTCAAATCAGACTACTTGCTCTGGCATCTCAAGTCAGACGCAAATTGACAGTAACGATGATGATCAAATAGGGGCGGCGAGGGAGCGGCGGTTCGATGTTGAGACCTTTGGAATGAAGTCCGACAGTATTTAAACAAGCCTGCTCTCCACAGAACAGACTAGTGCGACACGGTTTTGTCTTCTTCTTCTTTCTTCTTCTTGTTTTTGTTCTTGTTCATGTCCTTGTTCTTGTTCTTGTTTTCTTTTTGTTTCTTTTTCTTTCTTTCTTTCTTTCTTTCTTTCTTTCTTTCTTTCTTCTTTTTCTTTCTTTCTTTCTCTTCTTTAGTTCTTTCTCTTTGAGAGAGAGAGAGAGAGAGAGAGAGAGAGAGAGAGAGAGAGAGAGAGAGAGAGAGAGAGAGAAATTCATTCTTAATTTGGTCTTTTTCCTTTTCAAACGGTTCCTCAATAAGATGCCGAGGCACAAGGAAGAAACAGTCGGTGCAGTTGAGCGACCACAGTTACTTCCCCCAGCATGGTCAGCCAGACCATTTCACGCCATGCTGTGCTTGGTATGGATTGACTCTTTTTAGATGGCTTGGTAATCCAGTAACTAAGATAAATGTCAGCGCCCTCCTCCCCCCTCTCTCTCTCTTTCTCTGTCTATCTGTCTGTCTGTCTGTCTGTCTCTCTCTCTCTCTCTCTCTCTCTCTCTCTCTCTCTCTCTCTCTCCCCGTCTGTTTCTGTCTCTCTCTGTCTCTTTCTTTGTATCCATCTCCGTCTCCGTCTGTCTGTCTCAATTTCGTTCTCTCTCTCTCTGTCTCTCTCTCTCTCTGTCTCTGTGTCTGTCTGTCTGCCACACACACACACACACACACACGCACGCACGCACACACACACACACACACACACACACACAGAGAGAGAGAGAGAGAGAGAGAGAGAGAGAGAGAGAGAGAGAGAGAGAGAGAGAGAGAGAGAGAGAGAGAGAGAGAGAGATAGAGAGAGAGAGAGAGTCGCAATAATTAACTGGCTTCCTGTCTATGGCCATGGGAACACATACATGTAACAATTTGAGAGGCGAAGAGGGGGGAGAAGGTGGGCTGCGCAGATGATAAACCCTAGGAGGGACCGGGGGGAAAGTGGAGATTTGGGGAAAGGACTGGGGAAAGTGGAGATTTGGGGAAAGGACTGGGGAAAGTGGAGATTTGGGAAAGGACTGGGGAAAGTGGAGATTTGAGGAAAGGACTGGGGAAAGTGGAGGTTTGGGGAAAGGACTGGGGAAAGTGGAGATTTGGGGAAAGGACTGGGGAAAGTGGAGAGATTTGAGGAAAGACTGGGGGAAGGTGGAGATTTGGGGAAAGGACTGGGGAACGTGGAGATTTGAGGAAAGGACTGGGGAACGTGGAGATTTGAGGAAAGGACTGGGGAAAAGTGGGGAAAGTGGAGATTTGGGGAAAGGACTGGGGAAAGTGGAGATTTGAGGAAAGGACTGGGGAACGTGGAGATTTGAGGAAAGGACTGGGGAACGTGGAGATTTGGGGAAAGGACTGGGGAACGTGGAGATTTGAGGAAAGGACTGGGGAAAGTGGAGATTTGGGGAAAGGACTGGGGAAAGTGGAGATTTGAGGAAAGGACTGGGGAACGTGGAGATTTGAGGAAAGGACTGGGGAACGTGGAGATTGTGGAAAGGGACTGGGGAACGTGGAGATTTGGGGAAAGGACTGGGGAAAGTGGAGATTTGGGGAAAGGACTGGGAAAAGTGGAGATTTGGGGAAAGGACTGGGGAAAGTGGAGATTTGGGGAAAGGACTGGGGAAAGTGGAGATTTGGGAAAGGACTGGGGAACGTGGAGATTTGGGGAAAGGACTGGGGAAAGTGGAGATTTTGGGGGAAAGGACTGGGGAAAGTGGAGATTTGGGGAAAGGACCAGGGATTGCAGGTTGGAGGCCCTTGGCGGTCACCCAGTATCATCTAAACAGAAACATGGTGAACTGGAAAAAATATGTTCAATTTGATCAATATCAGTCGCGATGAAGGATTAGTAGATTACAGTCAAACTACTGCTGACAGCATGCCAAATTGTGAATTTCATGTTCCTTTATTGAAGTATGTGGACGTCTCTGGTATTAACCACTGACAGTCAGATCAGTTTTTTTATTCATTATCGCACAGTGGACTGATGCCTTGTTACAGTGTCAAAAAGGAATCAACCGATTTGCTGACTTATTATTTCACTCTTGAATTCTAGCAGTTTAGGTAACGGTAGATTTAGAGTACGCTACAAACAGATCCACTTCATTTATATTTATCGTCGACCGATTCAGGTCTACAAAACCTTAAGTTTCGCTTCGTACGTGTCAAGTTTGATGCAGCATTTGTATACCAAATGACGCATACATGTGTATACCCAGTAATGCACGCATGTGTATACAAAATGACGCACGCATGTGTACACCAAATGACGCGTGCATGTGTATACCAAATGACACATGCCTGTGTATACCAAATGACGTATGCGCTACCTGCGTCATGATTCAGAAGGTCTCTGCTGGGTCCTGGAACACGGCGGAAAAACGTCGGAAGCTTCATGACATCGTTCCTTGCATATTCTGAGCCTTTTGATTGGCTATACCACGTGATGGCTCTCAGTATTTCCAGGAAGGTCCAAACATTTTCATTGCCTATGTTACATCAGAATTCCCCAACTTTAGATAATATTCCATAACAAGTCTCCCCCTGTGTTCTGGAAGTTCCAGTCTAATGATCTCTAAAAAACTGAGAGAATGACAAAATGGAGAGAGAATAGAAACTGAAAGTGAGAGCATTTGAGAGGCACGCGTTTTTGTTTTCGTACCATTTCGATAGTAACTGAGTATCGATTTGTGGATATTCTGTTTGTAATTATAGACTTTGAACTGTTACCAGAGCCCACGTGGTCTCTCTGTCACGATCGATTCAACGAGATATCAGAACCACTTCTTACCTGAAAATCATTTCGGTCAGCAATAAGCCACTAAGCTGTCTGGGAACGAGAGTTCCATTTTTCTTATTTGGTATTCGAAAAAAAAAACCCACACCAAAAACAACCCAAAACAAATATCTTTATTGAACGTCATGATATAGTGAGTTAACAAATATACAGTGGCGCTCATTTTCCACTGTGTACACACTATATGAACGGTGTGTACATACTATATGAACGGTGTGTACATACTATATAAACGGTGTGTACATACTATATGAACGGTGCCTATCACACCAAAGTTCGCCACACAATGCAACTGTGTCGAAATGCGCGTAAACCTCAGTCTAGTTTTCCACGGTCACCTTGTAGGACACGATTTCAATGCTTGATGATTAGTTTTCCTTTTCTCAAATAACGTTTGAATGTTCTTTAAAAACTCATATCTCTTTTTCTTCTCTGATTTCTGGTGGTCATTTTACCAGTCGTCATTTAAAGCATAAAGACCAGCCTTATTCATTTCTAGAGACTTGGAATAGTCACGTAACTTGTAAACCTGTATAACGAAGCCTTTCTCTAGTTTTCTATGCTCATTCTCTCTCTCTTTTCCTTCTTAAGGTAATAACATCTATCAGCACTGTCAGGGTAATCTGTTACCATCCGTCTGCAAAAGGCAAAGTCGTTAGATAACTAATCACACCGTAGAATTTACAGAACGGGGGATGGGGATATAGGGGGATTTCCACTGAGCTTTCAATACACCATGTTTTGTTTGTTTGTTAGCGGTCTGCTTTTTAAACGGAAAACCCAGGCATCGTAAGTAGGCTGGGAGATGCTCTTCTTCAACACCGTCAAGTCTATGTACAACACCCACACTTCCCATGAGCACAGCCGTACCGACTTCACTTTAGCGTATACATTTTGAACGATGATTTTCTATGACGTTTCCTTGTATTTCTAAATAGGCTTTATTTCAGAGGTGGACAGTCTCTCCAGCTCCCAGTTTCAACACCTTTGTAATTAGAGTAGCAGTTCCAAGTTTCAAATGAATTTCATGGAAGACGAAACACTTTTTAAAGCAGATCCTTTATTTATATTCGGTCTTTGATTTAAGCATTCCCTTTCCCTGGGATCCTCGTTCATCTCTCCCTCCCTGTCTGTATTGTTAATTCAGTGCTCCCTGTTTCTTCTTCCCTCCTGCCCTGTCTCCTATTTGTTGATTCAGTGCTCCCTGTTTCTCTTCCTCCCTGTCCGCGTTGTTGATTCCTCCTCTTCTGTGTCCGCGTTGTTTCAGTGATTCAGTGCTCCCCCTGTTTCTCTTCTCCTCCCTGTCCGCGTTGTTTCATTCAGTGCTCCCTGTTTCTCTTCTTCTCCTCCCTGTCCGCGTTGTTTGATTCAGTGCTCCCTGTTTCTCTTCTCCTCCCTGTCCGCGTTGTTGATTCAGTGCTCCCTGTTTCTCTTCTCCTCCCTGTCCGCGTTTGTTGATTCAGTGCTCCCTGTTTCTCTTCTCCTCCCTGTCCGCGTTGTTGATTCAGTGCTCCCTGTTTTCTCTTCTCCTCCCTGTCCGCGTTGTTGATTCAGTGCTCCCTGTTTCTCTTCTCCTCCCTGTCCGCGTTGTTGATTCAGTGCTCCCTGTTTCTCTTCTCCTCCCTGTCCGCGTTGTTGATTCAGTGCTCCCTGTTTCTCTTCTCCTTGTTGATTCTCCCCTGTCCGCGTTGTTAATTCAGTGCTCCCTGTTTCTCTTCTCCTCCCTGTCCGCGTTGTTATTCAGTGCTCCCTGTTTCTCTTCTCCTCCCTGTCCGCGTTGTTTATTTCAGTGCTCCCTGTTTCTCTTCTCCTCCCTGTCCGCGTTGTTTGATTCAGTGCTCCCTGTTTCTCTTCTCCTCCCTGTCCGCGTTGTTGATTCAGTGCTCCCTGTTTCTCTTCTTCTCCGCGTTGTTGATTCTCTCCCTGTCCTTCTCCTCCCTGTCCGCGTTGTTGATTCAGTGCTCCCCTGTTTTCTCTTCTCCTCCCTGTCCGCGTTGTTAATTCAGTGCTCCCTGTTTTCTCTCTCTCCTCCCTGTCCGCGTTGTTGATTCAGTGCTCCCTGTTTCTCTTCTCCTCCCTGTCCGCGTTGTTTAATTCAGTGCTCCCTGTTTCTCTTCTCCTCCCTGTCCGCGTTGTTCTCCTTCAGTGCTCCCTGTTTTCTCTTCTCCTCCCTGTCCGCGTTGTTGATTCAGTGCTCCCTGTTTCTCTTCTCCTCCCTGTCCGCGTTGTTCATTCAGTGCTCCCTGTTTCTCTTCTCCTCCCTGTCCGCGTTGTTAATTCAGTGCTCCCTGTTTCTCTTCTCCTCCCTGTCCGCGTTGTTAATTCAGTGCTCCCCCTGTTCTCCTCCCTGTCCGCGTTGTTAATTCAGTGCTCCCTCTTTCTCTTCTCCTCCCCCTGTCCGCGTTGTTAATTCAGTGCTCCCTGTTTCTCTTCTCCTCCCTGTCCGCGTTGTGCTCCCTTTTCTCTTCTCCTCCCTGTCCGCGTTGTTATTCAGTGCTCCCTCTTTCTCTTCTCCTCCCTGTCCGCGTTGTTAATTCAGTGCTCCCTGTTTCTCTTCTCCTCCCTGTCCGCGTTGTTGATTCAGTGCTCCCTGTTTCTCTTCTCCTCCCTGTCCGCGTTGTTAATTCAGTGCTCCCTGTTTCTCCTCCCTGTCCGCGTTGTTAATCCTCCCTGTCCGCGTTGTCCGCGTTGTTATTCAGTGCTCCCTGTTTCTCTTCTCCCTCCCCTGTCCGCGTTGTTAATTCAGTGCTCCCTCTTTCTCTTCTCCTCCCTGTCCGCGTTGTTAATTCAGTGCTCCCTGTTCTCTTCTCCTCCCTGTCCGCGTTGTTAATTCAGTGCTCCCTCTTTCTCTCTCCTCCCTCCCTGTCCGCGTTGTTAATTCAGTGCTCCCTCTTTCTCTTCTCCTCCCTGTCCGCGTTGTTAATTCAGTGCTCCCTCTTTCTCTTCTCCTCCCTGTCCGCGTTGTTAATTCAGTGCTCCCTGTTTCTCTTCTCCTCCCTGTCCGCGTTGTTGTTAATTCAGTGCTCCCTGCTTGTTAATCTCTCTCCTCTCCTCCCTGTCCGCGTTGTTAATTCAGTGCTCCCTCTTTCTCTTCTCCTCCCTGTCCGCGTTGTTAATTCAGTGCTCCCTCTTTCTCTTCTCCTCCCCTGTCCGCGTTGTTAATTCAGTGCTCCCTCTTTCTCTTCTCCTCCCTGTCCGCGTTGTTAATTCAGTGCTCCCTCTTCTCCTTGTCCGCTTCTCGTCTCCCTGTCCGCGTTGTTAATCAGTGCTCCCTCTTTCTCTTCTCCTCCCTGTCCGCGTTGTTAATTCAGTGCTCCCTCTTTCTCTTCTCCTCCCTGTCCGCGTTGTTAATTCAGTGCTCCCTCTTTCTCTTCTCCTCCCTGTCCGCGTTGTTAATTCAGTGCTCCCTCTTCTCTTCTCTCTCTCCTCCCTGTCCGCGTCCGCGTTTAATTCAGTGCTCCCTTTTCTCTTCTCCCTCCCTGTCCGCGTTGTTAATTCAGTGCTCCCTCTTTCTCTCTCTCCTCCCTGTCCGCGTTGTTAATTCAGTGCTCCCTTTTCTCTTCTCCTCCCCCTGTCCGCGTTGTTAATTCAGTGCTCCCTCTTTCTCTTCTCCCTCCCTGTCCGCGTTGTTAATTCAGTGCTCCCTCTTTCTCTTCTCCTCCCTGTCCGCGTTGTTGTTAATTCAGTGCTCCCTCTTTCTCTTCTCCTCCCTGTCCGCGTTGTTAATTCAGTGCTCCCTCTTTCTCTTCTCCTCCCTGTCCGCGTTGTTAATTCAGTGCTCCCTCTTTCTCTTCTCCTCCCTGTCCGCGTTGTTAATTCAGTGCTCCCTCTTTCTCTTCTCTCCCTGTCCGCGTTGTTAATTCAGTGCTCCCTCTTTCTCTTCTCCTCCCTGTCCGCGTTGTTAATTCAGTGCTCCCTCTTTCTCTTCTCCTCCCTGTCCGCGTTGTTAATTCAGTGCTCCCTCTTTCTCTTCTCCTCCCTGTCCGCGTTGTTAATTCAGTGCTCCCTCTTTCTCTTCTCCTCCCTGTCCGCGTTGTTTCAGTGCTTCAGTCTCTCCCGTTTTAATTCAGTGCTCCCTCTTTCTCCCTCCCTGTCCGCGTTGTTAATTCAGTGCTCCCTCTTTCTCTTCTCCTCCCTGTCCGCGTTGTTAATTCAGTGCTCCCTCTTTCTCTTCTCCTCCCTGTCCGCGTTGTTAATTCAGTGCTCCCTCTTTCTCTTCTCCTCCCTGTCCGCGTTGTTAATTCAGTGCTCCCTCTTTCTCTTCTCCTCCCTGTCCGCGTTGTTAATTCAGTGCTCCCTCTTTCTCTTCTCCTCCCTGTCCCGCGTTTAATTCAGTGCTCCCTCTTTCTCTTCTCCTCCTGTCCGCGTTGTTAATTCAGTGCTCCCTCTTTCTCTTCTCCTCCCTGTCCGCGTTGTTAATTCAGTGCTCCCTCTTTCTCTTCTCCTCCCTGTCCGCGTTGTTAATTCAGTGCTCCCTCTTTCTCTTCTCCTCCTCCCTGTCCGCGTTGTTAATTCAGTGCTCCCTCCCTCTTTCTCTTCTCTCTCCCTGTCCGCGTTGTTAATTCAGTGCTCTCCCTCTTTCTCTCTCCTCTCCCTGTCCGCGTTGTTAATTCAGTGCTCCCTCTTTCTCTTCTCCTCCCTGTCCGCGTTGTTAATTCAGTGCTCCTCCCTCTTTCTCTTCTCCTCCCTGTCCGCGTTGTTAATTCAGTGCTCCCTCTTTCTCTTCTCCTCCCCTGTCCGCGTTGTTAATTCAGTGCTCCCTCTTTCTCTTCTCCTCCCTGTCCGCGTTGTTAATTCAGTGCTCCCTCTTTCTCTTCTCCTCCCTGTCCCGTGTTGTTAATTCAGTGCTCCCTCTTCTCTTCTCCTCCCTGTCCGCTTGTTAATTCAGTGCTCCCTCTTTCTCTTCTCCTCCCTGTCCGCGTTGTTAATTCAGTGCTCCTCTTTCTCTCTCCTCCTCCCTGTCCGCGTTGTTAATTCAGTGCTCCCTCTTTCTCTTCTCCTCCCTGTCCGCGTTGTTAATTCAGTGCTCCCTCTTTCCCTTTCTCTTCTCCTCCCTGTCCGCGTTGTTAATTCAGTGCTCCCTCTTTCTCTTCTCCTCCCTGTCCGTGTTGTTAATTCAGTGCTCCCTCTTCCTCTTCTCCTCCCCCTGTCCGTGTTGTTTTAATTCAGTGCTCCCTCTTCCTCTTCTCCTCCCTGTCCGTGTTGTTAATTCAGTGCTCCCTCTTTCTCTTCTCCTCCCTTCTCCTCCCTGTCCGTGTTGTTAATTCAGTGCTCCCTGTTCCTCTTCTCCTCCCTGTCCGTGTTGTTAATTCAGTGCTCCCTGTTCCTCTTCTCTCTCCCTGTCCCGTGTTGTTAATTCAGTGCTCCCTGTTCCTCTTCTCCTCCCTGTCCCTGTCCCCTCTTCCTCTTTCTCCTCCCTTAATTCAGTGCTCCCTGTTCCTCTTCTCCTCCCTGTCCGTGTTGTTAATTCAGTGCTCCCTGTTCCTCTTCTCCTCCCTGTCCGTGTTGTTAATTCAGTGCTCCCTGTTTCCTCTTCTCCTCCCTCCGTGTTGTGTGCTCTCCCTGTTGTTCTCCTCCCTGTCCGTGTGCAGTGCTCCCTGTTCCTCTTCTCCTCCCTGTCCGTGTTGTTAATTCAGTGCTCCCTGTTCCTCTTCTCCTCCCTGTCCGTGTTGTTAATTCAGTGCTCCCTGTTCCTCTTCTCCTCCCTGTCCGTTGTTAATTCAGTGCTCCCTGTTCCTCTTCTCCTCCCCCTGTCCCGTGTTGTTAATTCAGTGCTCCCTGTTCCTCTTCTCCTCCCTGTCCGTGTTGTTAATTCAGTGCTCCCTGTTCCTCTTCTCCTCCCTGTCCGTGTTGTTAATTCAGTGCTCCCTGTTCCTCTTCTCCTCCCTGTCCGTGTTGTGTAATTCAGTGCTCCCTGTTCCTCTTCTCCTCCCTGTCCGTGTTGTTAATTCAGTGCTCCCTGTCCTCTTCTCCTCCCTGTCCGTGTTGTTAATTCAGTGCCCTGTTCCTCTTCTCCTCCCTGTCCGTGTTGTTAATTCAGTGCTCCCTGTTCCTCTTCTCTCCCTCTCCTCCCCCTGTCCGTGTTGTTAATTCAGTGCTCCCTGTTCCTCTTCTCCTCCCTGTCCGTTGTTAATTCAGTGCTTCAGTGCTCCCCCTGTTCCTCTTCTCCTCCCTGTCCGTGTTGTTAATTCAGTGCTCCCTGTTCCTCTTCTCTTCTCCTCCCTGTCCGTGTTTTAATTCAGTGCTCCCTGTTCCTCTTCTCCTCCCTGTCCGTGTTGTTAATTCAGTGCTCCCTGTTCCTCTTCTCCTCCCTGTCCGTGTTGTTAATTCAGTGCTCCCTGTTCCTCTTCTCCTCCCTGTCCGTGTTGTTAATTCAGTGCTCCCTGTTCCTCTTCTCCTCCCTGTCCGTGTTGTTAATTCAGTGCTCCCTGTTCCTCTTCTCCTCCCTTCCGTGTTGTTAATCAGTGCTCCCTGTTCCCTTCTCCTCCCTGTCCGTGTTGTTTAATTCAGTGCTCCCTGTTCCTCTTCTCCTCCTGTCCGTCCGTGTTGTTAATTCAGTGCTCCCTGTTCTCTCCCTGTTCCTCTTCTCCTCCCTGTCCGTATTGTTAATTCAGTGCTCCCTGTTCCTCTTCTCCTCCCTGTCCGTATTGTTAATTCAGTGCTCCCTGTTCCTCTTCTCCTCCCTGTCCGTATTGTTAATTCAGTGCTCCCTGTTCCTCTTCTCCTCCTGTCCGTATTGTTAATTCAGTGCTCCCTGTTCCTCTTCTCCTCCCTGTCCGTATTGTTAATTCAGCTCCCTGTGCTCCCTGTTCCTCTTCTCCTCCCTGTCCGTATTGTTAATTCAGTGCTCCCTGTTCCTCTTCTCCTCCCTGTCCGTATTGTTAATTCAGTGCTCCCTGTTCCTCTTCTCCTCCCTGTCCGTATTGTTAATTCAGTGCTCCCTGTTCCTCTTCTCCTCCCTGTCCGTATTGTTAATTCAGTGCTCCCTGTTCCTCTTCTCCTCCCTGTCCGTATTGTTAATTCAGTGCTCCCTGTTCCTCTTCTCCTCCCTGTCCGTATTGTTAATTCAGTGCTCCCTGTTCCTCTTCTCCTCCCTGTCCGTATTGTTAATTCAGTGCTCCCTGTTCCTCTTCTCCTCCCTGTCCGTATTGTTAATTCAGTGCTCCCTGTTCCTCTTCTCCTCCCCCTGTCCGTATTGTTAATTCAGTGCTCCCTGTTCCTCTTCTCCTCCCTGTCCGTATTGTTAAATTCAGTGCTCCCTGTTCCTCTTCTCCTCCCTGTCCGTATTGTTAATTCAGTGCTCCCTGTTCTTCTCTCTGTCCGTCTCCCCTCTGTCCTCCCTGTCCGTATTGTTAATTCAGTGCTCCCTGTTCCTCTTCTCCTCCCTGTCCGTATTGTTAATTCAGTGCTCCCTGTTCCTCTTCTCTCCTCCCTGTCCGTATTGTTAATTCAGTGCTCCCTGTTCCTCTTCTCCTCCCTGTCCGTATTGTTAATTCAGTGCTCCCTGTTCCTCTTCTCCTCCCTGTCCGTATTGTTAATTCAGTGCTCCCTGTTCCTCTTCTCCTCCCTGTCCGTATTGTTAATTCAGTGCTCCCTGTTCCTCTTCTCCTCCCTGTCCGTATTGTTAATTCAGTGCTCCCTGTTCCTCTTCTCCCCTCCCTGTCCGTATTGTTAATTCAGTGCTCCCTGTTCCTCTTCTCCTCCCTGTCCGTATTGTTAATTCAGTGCTCCCTGTTTCTCTTCTCCTCCTTGTCTGCGTTGTTATTCTAAAGTGTTTCCTGTTTCTCTTCTCCTCTTTCTCTGCGTTGTTATTTCAAAATGTTTCATTTTTTTCTACTCCTCCCTGTCTGTACTATTATTTCAAAGTGTTTCAGATTTTCAGTCCTAAATATCCATTATATGACAGTTAAGGATCTGTTTTCAAAGAGTGACATTATATCTATGGCGGCACATGACAATATCAATGGAATGTTCATTGTGTGGTGCTGTTGTCGTTGCGTTCCATTAAAAATGCATTTATGGAAAGGGCAGCCGTGGTGTAAAGGTTAACGTAGCGGACTGCGGGCTGGAAAGTCGTGAATTGGATTCCCATGTTGGTCATTTATTTCTGGGCCCCGAGAATTGAAAGTGCTATGGGCTTCAGCGAGAAGGACTGAAGCCACACAGTCGATTTTTAACTGCTGAATAGATGCGTCTGTGCGAGTATTGCTCCAGTTTCCTGACTAAATCTTCCGGTGTGCGTATCTTTTGGGTCTAGTCAATTAACGCCAGGATGCATCATGAAGGGATACACAGTCCTCTCACGCGGTCTCCCGACCAGAATGAACCCCCATAGTATCATTCCACCACCCACATCTTCATCGATCAGGGTTTAGAGATTCTGTGTCCCTTCTTGGCCTGCTCCAGGTGGTGACCTCAGTTGTGATGTTCCCCTCTATGTCTACGGCCTTGGTGGATTCATGGTGGGTTCATGGTATCGGCAGGTTCATGGTATCAGCAGGTTCATGGTATCAGCAGGTTCATGGTATCGGCAGGTTCATGGTATCGGCAGGTTCATGGTATCGGCAGGTTCATGGTATTGGCAGGTTCATGGTATCGGCAGGTTCGTGGTATCAGCAGGTTCATGGTATCAGCAGGTTCATGGTATCGGCAGGTTCATGGTATCGGCAGGTTCATGATATCGGCAGGTTCGTGGTATCGGCAGGTTCATGGTATCGGCAGGTTCGTGGTATCGGCAGGTTCATGGTATCGGCAGGTTCGTGGTATCGGCAGGTTCATGGTATCGGCAGGTTCATGGTATCGGCAGGTTCATGGAAACTGTCCCTGTGGACCTGGAGGCCCATTCGGGAGAAACACGTTCAATCACGCTGGCCGGGAGAAACACATTCAGTCACGCTGGCCGGGAGAAACACATTCAATCACGCTGACTGGAAGAAACACATTCAATCACGCTGGCCGGGAGAAACACATTCAATCACGCTGGCCGGGAGAAACACATTCAATCACGCTGGCTGGAAGAAACACGTTCAGTCACGCTGGCTGGAAGAAACACGTTTAAATCACGCTGGCAGGGAGAAACACGTTCAATCATGCTGATGGGAGAAACACGTTCAATCACGCTGGCTGGGAGAAACACGTTCAGTCACGCTGGCTGGGAGAAACACGTTCAGTCACGCTGATTTGGAGACACCTTCAATCACGCTGATGGGAGAAACACCTTCAATCACGCTGATGGGAAAACACTTCAATCACGCTGATGGGAGAAACCCTTCAATCACGCTGATGGGAGAAACACACGTTCAGTCACGCTGATTGGAGAAACACCTTCAATCACGCTGATGGGAGAAACACCCTTCAATCACGCTGATGGGAGAAACACTTTCAATCACACTGATGGGAGAAAACACCTTCAATCACGCTGATGGGAGAAACACCTTCAATCACACTGATGGGAGAAACACCTTCAATCACGCTGATGGGAGAAACACCTTCAATCACGCTGATGGGAGAAACACCTTCAATCACGCTGATGGGAGAAACACGTTCAGTCACGCTGGCTGGGAGAAACACGTTCAGTCACGCTGATTGGAGAAACACCTTCAATCACGCTGGCCGGGAGAAGAGCGTACAATCACGCTGGCCGGGAGAAGAGCGTACAATCACGCTGGCCGGGAGAAGAGCGTACAATCACGCTGGCCGGGAGAAGAGCGTACAATCACGCTGGCCGGGAGAAGAGCGTACAATCACGCTGGCCGGGAGAAGAGCGTACAATCACGCTGGCTGGGAGAAGAGCGTACAATCACGCTGGCCGGGAGAAGAGCGTACAATCACGCTGGCTCTGCCACTAAGCAGTGACTGTCATCATTAGAGGGCTAGGTAAGTAGTGTCCAACTTGTGGTGACTCAGAGCAGGAATCACACAACACCAGTACATCCTTTGGCGCCTTGTCTCATGACGACCTGTCAGTGACTGCTCCCCATGGATTGCCATGCCCGGCCTGAGAGAGAGAGAGAGAGAGAGAGAGAGAGAGAGAGAGAGAGAGAGAGAGAGAGAGAGAGAGAGGAGAGAGAGAGAGAGAGAGAAAAGGCTGTAAATTGTCAAAAAATGGACAACAGACACACACACACACACACACACACACACACACACACACACACACACACACACACACACACACACACACACACTCACTCACTCACACACACACACACAAGCTAGCGCGCCTGCGTACACACACACACACACACACACACACACACACACACACACACACACACACACACACACACACACACACACACACATACATACACACTCACAAACACACATGCACGCACGCCCGCACGCACACACACACACGCGCGCGCACACGCACTCACACAGACACACAGACACACAGACACAGACACACACACACACACACACACACACACACACACACACACATCACATCACATCACATCACATTACATGACTTCAGATTACACGCACAGACATAGAACGTTGTCGACATTTAGGTCAGGTCAATCGTAACTGGCCTGAATAGGACAGGAAAAATGAAAGAATGGATATCTGTGTGTCTGGTCTATATCGATTAGATTAAAAAACAAAAACAAAAACAAAAAACAGAACATTGCTTTAGAATAGTCGAGGTTCCCAGTGTCTACTTTCCGCCACTGTCCGTCTGTAAAAGACATTTGAGGAGGCAGCACCGATTCCAGAAATCTTTAGGAAAGGATCTCTCTCTCTCTCTCTGTCTCTGTCTCTGTGTCTCTGTCTCTCTCTCTCTCTCTCTCTCTCTCTCTCTCTCTCTCTCTGCTAATAACAATAACATTGTTAGTGTCAATGTTTTCCGATGTCTCTGTTGTTGCCTCTCTCTCTCTCTCTCTCTCTCTCTCTCTCTCTCTCTCTCTCTCTCTCTCTCTCTCTCTCTCTCTCTCTCTCTCTCTCTCTCTCTGTGTGTGTGTGTGTGTGTGTGTGTGTGTGTGTGTGTGTGCGCGCGCGCGCGCGCGCGCGCGCGTGTGTGTGTATGTGACTCTTTCTCAGTTTCAAAGCGCTTGTTATTTGCTGGTATGAACTTTCCAATCAGTAAATGTACTCTGTTCTGTTCCATTCTATGAAGTGACCCATTCTATTAATCAGATGGTTTAAAACTTCATTTAAGTCTAAAAAGAAAGGTTTCTTTGAAGTGGCATTTATTTTCCCTTAGATCTCATCCATTCTTGCTTTATGCGTCTGTCCTTATCTGAAAGTCTTCAACCTTTGCTAGTGTTTATTTCCCCTGACTTTGAGGAAATCACACCGAACCAGACTCGCACTGTACCTATGTATAAATCCCTTGTAGCAAAGGGTAAGGTTTTCTTGGTTCTTCTTCAATCTATTCGTTTAAAATTCATAGACAGATTAATTATTGTGTTTACGCAAAGTTGGAGAGAAGGGGCTTTACGTTTGCGTTTACTTTACAACGGTGGCGTTTACGTTGCAACTAAAGAGAGAGAGAGAGAGAGAGAGAGAGAGAGAGAGAGAGAGAGAGAGAGAGAGAGAGAGAGAGAGAGAGAGAGAGAGAGAGAGAGTTTGCTTTACGTTTGCGTTTACGTTTGCGTTTACGTTGCAACTAAAGGAGAGAGAGAGAGAGAGAGAGAGAGAGAGAGAGAGAGAGAGAGAGAGAGAGAGAGAGAGAGAGAGAGAGAGAGAGTTTGTTTGCTTTACGTTCGCGTTTACGTCGCAACTTAAGGAGAGAGAGAGAGAGAGAGAGAGAGAGAGAGAGAGAGAGAGAGAGAGAGAGAGAGAGAGAGAGAGAGAGAGAGAGAGAGAGAGAGAGAGAGAGAGAGAGAGAGAGAGAGAGAGAGAGAGAGAGAGAGAGAGAGTTTTGCTTTACGTTCGCGTTTACGTCGCAACTTAAGGAGAGAGAGAGAGAGAGAGAGAGAGAGAGAGAGAGAGAGAGAGAGAGAGGAGAGGGAGGGAGAGACAGAGAGAGACAGAGAGAGACAGAGAGACAGAGAGACAGAGAGACAGACAGACAGACAGATAGACAGACAGATGGACAGATAGACACACAAACAGAAGGACAGACGGACAGACAGACAGTGAATGAATAAATGACAGTTGATTCCTGTAGGCTTCAGGTGCTCATGAAGTGGTATGTGAATAGCACAATATAGTGCTATACAACAGGATTACTATAAACTGAGCACAGCACTCCACTGACGCTGCCTTCTGAGATAATCATTTCTCTATGTTTAAAAGCTGTGTGTGAAACCAGGTTCACTGCGTGCCATAAACAGCTTAGTTTAAATAAACAAGATTATCATATTAATTTTCATATTTGTTTTCAGTCTTTTGCAACAGTAAGCGAACTATATGACACCTTCTTTTGACTATTTGTTTAAATGACACACTTAGTCGTTATCATTCCAAGATTCATACCTAAAAAATATACTGTCAGATAGGATATACGGAGTCTAAACTTTGTCACTATGCTTTTAAGGTTTTGATCCCTATTTATCACGTTTATCGCATAAAATTGTGGACGTTACAAGAAGATCTACACAAACGGAATTCTTCTCTAGTGTTAATGTAGTTATTCCTCGTTTTGCCATCTGTAGTCAACTGAACCCTGATAAAAATACTGCTATACAGCCATTAGCGTTTCCCTATGTTTGATATAATCGTTCCTCACTAAACCCCATAGCTGATGCATAAAACCCAGTACGTTTGATATCAATTCACTCTTCCCCTTAACATCAACATCACACTTTTCATTGCTATGTAAGGGAACTAATGCTCATTTGTATGAAACAGCATGAACCAGTGATGAACGCGGTTAACTGCATACCTAACAAATCTGTTTTATCCCCCAGACTTGATCACTATGAGTTCGCAAACCCACTTCTACGTTTTAGAGCAAATGAATGGATTGGCTCATAACTGACCAGCTGCTTAATCTAACACTCACACTGACTTATAACTGACCAGCTGCTTAATGTAACACCCACATTGTTTTCTTTTCCGCATTGTAAAAATGGCTGAGCACATGTATTAGAAATGAGCATGAACAATCCAAAGGGGTTGTCATTTAGGACCAACAGCCTCTGCCTCACCCATAACAGTGCACTGCTGGCTCCACTGTCTTGATGTTTACAAGCAGCAATCAAGCTCAGCAGAGTGGGGGTAAACTTGGCCAAATCCATATAAGCATGAACTACAGGCGTTACTACTCCATTAGTTTCATACCATTGTCCTGTTGCACTGAAGAACCTCCCTTGAGAAATACAATCATTCTCACTGTATTCATGGTGATCCTTAACATAAAGAAACAGCACGATGCACACTATGAACTGTGCCTGCGGTCCCACAACAGTCTCTGTCAATAAATCAACATCATTCGTTAACGAAGGATAAAAGCACTTTTTTTTTTTTTCACTTATTTTGTGGAAGTTTTACATCCATTCACCCATTTTCATCAAAGTGCTTCACATTTGTACGTATTTACGTTTGAAAGGTTCCGCCTAACATACTCAGACACTTTTATTGCCCGTGAGTCTTAATACGATTTAAAGAAACAGCCTGTAACAACTGACAGAACCATGTTCAGGAACTAACGTTTTGTTTTGTTTTGGAACAGATAGTCTCCTGGGAAAATGTTACATTTCCGTGTCCCCTGGATGTCCATGCAGTACCCCTGGAAGTGGAACACACAGATGGACGCATGAAAAGTTACATCCTGATGAAAAGCATTGTTCTGGCCCTGCAAGGATGCGTATTTCAGGTCTTTGATTCCATCTTAGCGCGCCTCGCTAATGGCAGAAATGCCTTTATACGAGTATGTGCATGCTTGCGTACCTGTGGACGCGTCTTAACTCTTACGTATGTGCACGCATCTGTACACATGTGTGCGTATTTGAACGACGCTCCTATTTTCCAGGCTATATGCTCGTGAAAGTACAGTGCAAATCGTATCACGTCGCAAGCGGTGCTCATTCTGCGAGTTAGCGACAATGACCCTGGTGGCCCCCAGACACAGTGGCCGTCAGTGAGGGTGCCGAGGCAGAAAGGGAGACCTCGTCAGGCGCTCTCTTACGTCTCCAGTTGCCTTCCTCAAGGGCTGGATGCTGGTCAGGGTTTGGGCAAGGTCTCCTCGTCCTAGCTCGGGCTGTGTCGCTGAATCTCTTATTGTTTTCTCTCTACCTGAGCTCCTCTCTGTCTCTCGCTGTCCCTGTCCGTCTGTGTGTCTGTCTGCTTTCCTGTATGTCTGTCTGTCTGTCTGTGTCTGTGTCTGTGTCTGTGTCTGTCTGTCTGTCTGTCTGTCTCTCAGTATCGTTCTGACCTGTGGCCTCTGTATTTGAGAGAGAGAGAGAGAGAGAGAGAGAGAGAGAGAGAGAGAGAGAGAGAGAGAGAGAGAGTTGTCTCTCTCTCTCTTTCTCTCTCTCTCTCTCTCTCTCTCTCTCTCTCTCTCTCTCTCTCAATCCAGATACAGATTATACATCAACTTGTTTGGATGTAGCGGGTAGCAACTGCTTTAAGCCACGCAGAAAACTTATAATAATTATTATGTACGCTCTTTAAAATGTGTTTCTCCTAAAATCTTCTGATCTTCTGAAGAAAGCTAACAACTAGCTATCTGCCTTTTCCGCTGATTTACTGTTTCAGGAAAGCTGTTTTGATGTCCAAAATCACGTACAAGTTAACACCATATCTCCTAAGAAAATTCCCGGAAATCGATTTCAGTAACAAAAGTGCCTTTGTTTTACTCCTAAACCCAGGACTAATCTTTTCCTGTGATCTTTCATTGACTCTGGTGGAATATCATGGTATGAAATGCTAGAGGACCTCAAAGACAAAGCCGCCTTCTTTTCTGTCAGCTATAACCCGGCACTGACTGCAGGATGCTCAGAGACAGCCTGCGCCACAAGTCATACGTTTAGAGGGTGAGGAGAGAGAGGGAGAGAAGGAGAGAGCTGAGAGAGAGACACGATGGACGGAGAGAGAGACGAGAGGAGGAGGAGCAGACCAACCTACTATACTCTATAACTGCACCTTGAAACCAGTCTCACCTATAGGCCTTCTAATCTTTTCTCTTTTCTCTGCACACTGATTTTCAACACACTTTTCCTTGCTAAACTCTAACACTCACGATACTAACTTTCTGCCTTTGTTCAGTTCCCTGCCGAACTTCTTGCTCTGTTCTTTACTGTTACTGGCCCCTATTTCTGCTCTTCTCTCTCTCTCTCTCTCTCTCTCTCTCTCTCTCTCTCTCTCTCTCTCTCTCTCTCTGCCCTGTCTCTAGTGTTTATTTCCCCTGGTATGCGCTCCTCTCTCTGCTCGAGGGCTGGGATTTACGTTTTATGCCGTCAGTCAGGGGCGCCGGGGTTCCGACCTCAGATCGAGGCTCATGTCCGGTTGGTTTTGACCTTGGGTCCGCTGCAGGGCCGTGCGATGAGCAGTAGTACCACAACCTGTTGATATTTATGTGCTGCAGTGCGGTATGGTGGCATGTAACCTACTACTCTCACCTCGCTGGACAGAGAGTGCTGCGTTCAGTTTGCAGTACCGTTTGCCGCGAGTGGCTTCTTATTCTAAATCTCTGCTGCGTTTGACTTGCCGACTATTTCTTTTTATTTCATCTGCTTCTTATGAGTTCGAACCCCGTCATGCAATTTAGAACCCTGTTATACAAGACAGCATATCTAATACAACAGTTACGATCACTCAAGTTTGAAACTTGTGTTTGAAGATCACTTTAATGGGCGAGTTTCTTTTTTTTTTTTCCTTTTTCTTTTCATTCTTTGTAGTTTCAACTCAATTGATACTTCATGCGAAATACATATTTTCCTGTTAAATACATGGAATACAAAAATATGGTATAGCGTGTATATGTCAGGAGAATATCTCAATTTGTCATCTTTTATTTGAATGCCCCATACTAACCCCAGCTTATAAGGAGAAGAATATTTTTTTTTTAAATAATTCTGACAATGTTGATAGTGTGGTATATAACCCTTGCTTTTTATATTGCTTTGGTTATTGCTCAGTCCCCAGTTGCAAAAACTATTGTGAAAAAATATATTTGAGATATGTGTGTTAATAGTGATATTTTTTTTTTTGGGGGGGGGGGGGGGGGGGGGGGGAAGGTGCTGATAGTACAATGGAATGTATATTGCAGTTTAAAGGTCTCAGATCATCTTGTGATGAAAATCTCTCTCTCTCTCTCTCTCTCTCTCTCTCTCTCTCTCTGGACTTGAGAATATGACACTCGCAATTTCGTTTGGTGATCAGCAATCGCGGATTGAAACAGAAATGGTTTGCAGACTTGCCAGCGCTTGGGCGGGTTCTGCTATGTTTGAAGGTTGCACAGACTCTCGGCGCGGATTGTGGCGGATGCGAGATGGAGATGGAAAGCGATAGGTACCTTGGGAAGATGAGGTGGAGGGGGTGGTGGTGGTGGTGGTTTCGCAATCTTTTTCTTTCCTCCCTCTTCCCGCCATCGGCCCGGTTCCGAAAATAAGATCAGTAAGTCACATTAACCCTCAAATGACCAAGCTATTTTACCTATGAAAATGACCAAGTGCGGTCCGTTCTGCTGAAATGCTTGCTTTGTTGAGTCAGTTTTCCTTTAAATAATAGTTAATTGCTTCTTTCAACTTTGTGCAATATCTATCTATCATCTCTGGCGTAAGAAAGCAGGCAATACTGACTGGATGCTATCTCATTGTGCGGAGTTGGTTATGCCCGGTGGATTTCTTATGACGTCTTCCTCGCAAGCCGACCTGCAGGAGGAGGATTTCTTTCCCATGTGAACCCATTTTTTGCTGGTGTAAGGCCTGTCTATCCTGTTATCGTTATCGTCACTCACTTCATCTGTTTGATTAGTTTGCCTCTGAGGACTTTCATGGACTCGTCCTCGTCCGCCACCACGGGTTCGTCCACAAGCTCTCGATCCTCCACGAGCTCGGCCTCTATGTGTTCCCCTTGCAGGCACAGTTGGATCACCTGCTCTCACAGGCTCCTTCTCTTTCACCTCCTTCAACAATTCGGATAGTTTCTGTATCAGAATGACCCGACATCTCAGACAGATGGTCTTCATAGTCCGATGCTACTTCGTCGTCACCAATGGAGCTGTTTTCGTCATCAGTTAGGTCATCTTGTATTATTCTTAAAGCTTCTGCTGCTGTGTACCTCAGTGGTCTAGTTCTGTTGTCCATGGTCTACTATAACACAACACGAAACATGTAGTAGATGTGAAAAGTTTGATAAAATTGAAGACACTAACGTCATATGGCATGTGTTTCTTGCTGGGGTCCATTTGGACCCCAAAAGAAATTTTTCACTACCGTTGTCATACCCTTATGCCGATTTTGTAAAAATGCGTGTTAAGTTCAAAGAGACATAGATTTACAAATTCATGGCAGGAAACTTTTTCTCTTCCGAAAACCTCAAAAACGGCACTTACTGATATGCTGCTGAGGTCCAAACAAACCTCACTTGGTCGTTTGAAGGCAGAGCTCATTCTGAAGGGAAAGAATCCCAAATCAAAAGTTAAAAAAAAGGTGGTCTTGGAAATCATCATAAGAAAATATTGTGATCATTGCATAGATTGTTTCTCTCCTCTCCGCCAGTCCCTTCTTTTTAGGCTCCCTGTAATCCTACTCTCCTCGCCCCCCCCCCTTCCCCCTCCCACCCACCCCCACCACCCCTACCACCCCACGACCATTTGTAGAGAGTGCTTCATGTACTCCACAGCCCCAAGCTCAGTTTGATTAATGTGTCACTGCTTGATAGACAAGTAAACAGGTTCAGTTTCAGTTTCATCAAGGAGGTGTCACTGCTTGATAGACAAGTAAACAGGTTCAGTTTCAGTTTCATGAAGGAGGTGTCACTGCTTGATAGACAAGTAAACAGGTTCAGTTTCAGCTTCATCAAGGAGGTGTCACTGCATGATAGACAAGTAAACAGGTTCAGTTTCAGTTTCATCAAGGAGGTGTCACTGCTTGATAGACAAGTAAACAGGTTCAGTTTCAGTTTCATCAAGGAGGTGTCACTGCTTGAGAGACAAGTAAACAGGTTCAGTTTCAGTTTCATCAAGGAGGTGTCACTGCTGATATAAAAGTAAACAGGTTCAGTTTCAGTTTCATCAAGGAGGTGTCACTGCTTGAGAGACAAGTAAACAGGTTCAGTTTCAGTTTCATCAAGGAGGTGTCACTGCTTGATAGACAAGTAAACAGGTTCAGTTTCAGTTTCATCAAGGAAGTGTCACTGCTTGATAAACAAGTAAACAGGTCAGTTTCAGTTTCATCAAAGTGTCACTGCTTGATAAACAAGTAAACAGGTTCAGTTTCAGTTTCATCAAAGTGTCACTGCTTGATAAACAAGTAAACAGGTTCAGTTTCAGTTTCATCAAGGAGGTGTCATGTGTGTGGACTAGTCCATACACGCTACACCACATTCGCTAATTTTGGAAACACACACTGCACATGATTTAAAGCTGATGGATAAATGAATTAATAACTAATTTATCGACTGACAAGGTGGTTGACAACATTTATCGGCTGACAAAGTGGTCGACTTTTATCGACCGGCAAGGTGGTTGACAACATTTGTCATTTAGTCAAGTTTGAGTACACTCTTACTAGTATATTTGGGCGACAAAACGCTAGACTTAAAGTTCCCCAGACACGCTAATACAGATAGATAGATAGATAGAGAGAGAGAGAGAGAGAGAGAGAGAGAGAGAGAGAGAGAGAGAGAGAGAGAAAAGAAGTGTCATTACATTGACTTGCTTGTTACACCTATGAGTCCATACAGCTACAAACACATATGGTGATAGTGAATGAGCTATGGACCGTGTTACATGCACCTCTCCCCCCCCCCCCCCTTTTTTTTTTTAAATAAAGACATTAGCAAAAGGATGGAGAAATTCAGATTCGATAGATATAAGACATGATCTGTCAGTAAAGTCCAAGTCTGATAGAGATGTTACTCGTGGGAAGCCCAGCTTTCGCTGTGTACCAGTGAAGTTTGTCACTAATCTCCAGTTGTATAAATGTCATATATGAAATAGGTCAATTTTGATAAATGAGAATGATTTCTGCTGCTGTATTGCAGCAAGTAGTGGAGGTGTTACATATAAACGTTTATTGTTAGATATAGGTCAATTATACCATAATAAGCCTATCCTAAGGGGAATGTCAGAAACACATATATGGTCTCTTTGAATTTCTATAGTGGTGGTAGCAAAGGCATTATATTAAAAATGTAGATTTGTTATATATCTATGAAGTTGGTTCCTACATCCGAACTGTGAGGTATCATATGAAAAGGCCATCCTGGAATAAGCCCGTTAGTTAATACTTTATACGTTGAGGTTGTGTAGAAGAGACATACAGACTGCCCGACTGATTTTCTCATACTTTCCTATTTACATATATTCATCTAAAGGGGAGATTTAGCAACACCGCAAACAACAGCCGCTTCCTTCCCATGAACGCCTTTGATTTGCTAATAATCTCGGTTCCTCGTTTGGTGAGAACCACTCAATATAAGCAAACATGAAACTCAAAAATCGAGTAGAACCCATGCGTACATGATCATTGTCTCCAGAAAACAAACAATGGCACCAATGAAGACGAAAATTAAATGAATTTTTATTAACCCATATATGCCTTTTTTTTTTCAAACAAAAGTTGCATCTCTGAGTGGCATTTGGTTTGTAATTATGCTATTTTGTGCTCATTTGGAGTAGAACTTTGATTTCAGTGATTGAGGAGATAAAATATATGCCCGTCCCATGAATGGGACGGTGGGCACGAGAGGATAGGGGTTTTCATGCTTTTTCGCACGACACTTGAAAGCAAAAATAAAGGATTTGCTGGTCTTTTATTGAAATAAAATCATTCCATATGCCAAGAAATAGCCACACAAGTTAACCCTAATCAAACGTTTCCTTTGAGAAATGAAAATGAAATTGTTCATTCTTATATTTTGTACGGAATGAAACAAAATCTGAAGAAAACTTTCTTTTTTGTGAAACTGAAACTGTGTTTCAGAGTCTTTGGTCATTCTGAATTCAACTGAACTGGAGAAGAGAGGGCTGGTGTCTTGGATCATCAGGTTTGAAGACATTGAAAGTGTCACTTAGTATCATTATTACAATATTGCGTCCCATAAATGGGACGGTGGGGATATATGGGTTTTAAGATGGGTAGGCCAAATTTCATCTAAAAATTGAAAAGCGGAAATTTTTAAAAGAAAGAGCCTATGGGGGCAGTAACCAAAAATTAACATCCACAAGGAATGATGAATTACTCTTTGAAAATCTCACGCTAAATACCGACACCGCCCCACACAGCTTAATACAGGACATGCACAAAAAGTGATAATTAAAAACCTGGGCGCACTTCCCATTAATTTCTAGATAGGGGGCGGACAAACATTAAAACCCGCCCCCCCCCCCCCCCCCCCCCCCTTAAAAGACTTAAAGGACAGACTTGCATTTAAAGGGGAATGGAATATGCGAGGACATCTTCCTCAAGTGGATGCTTCCATTGTTGTATTGTTCTTCCAGACGGGAGGTCAGCAGGAACCAGCGACATGGATGTAGGGAGAGAAAGTCGGTGATGCGCCCTTCTTCATCCAGTTCCTCTTGGCCCGAATGGCGGACGCTCCGTGCAGTTCAAAGACCCTTGTGCCCTCATGCCCCTGCTGCGTTCAGGAGTGTCTGTCAAGGACAAGTATGTTCATAGTTGTCTGTCAAGGGCAGTATGTTCATAGTTGTCTGTCAAGGGCAGTATGTTCATAGTTGTCTGTCAAGGGCAGTATGTTCATTGTTGTCTGTCAAGGGCAGTATGTTCATAGTTGGCTGTCAAGGGCAGTATGTTCATAGTTGTCTGTCAAGGACAGTATGTTCATAGTTGTCTGTCAAGGACAGTAATGTCATGGTTGTCTGTCAAGGACAGTATTGTCATAGTTGTCTGTCAAGGACAGTATGTTCATAGTTGTCTGTCAAGAACAGTATGTTCATAGTTGCTGTGTCAAGGACAGTATGTTCATAGTTGTCTGTCAAGGGCAGTATTGTCATAGTTGTCTGTCAAGGACAGTATGTTCATAGTTGTCTGTCAAGGGCAGTATTGTCATTGTTGTCTGTCAAGGGCAGTATGTCATAGTTTGTCTGTCAAGGACAATATGTTCATTGTTGTCTGTCAAGGAGAGTATTGTCATAGTTGTCTGTCAAGGACAGTATTGTCATAGTTGTCTGTCAAGGACAGTATTGTCATAGTTGTCTATCAAGGAGAGTATTGTCATTGTTGTCTGTCAAGGACAGTATTGTCAGTTGGCTGCCTCCGTGTTGCAAGTCTTGAGGCTGACTGTCAGTGTGCTCTGTACATCAGGAGTGACTGTCAAGGACAGTATGTTCACAGTTGACTGACAAGGCAGTATGTTTATAGTTGTTTGTCAAGAGCAGTATGTTCATAGTTGTCTGTCAAGGGCAGTATGTTCATAGTTGTCTGTCAAGGGCAGTATGTTCATAGTCGTCTGTCAAGGACAGTATGCTCATAGTTGGCTGTCACGGGCAGTAGTATGTTCATAGTTGGCTGTCAAGGGCAGTATGTTCATAGTTGGCTGAAAAGGGCAGTATGTTCATAGTTGGCTGTAAAGGGCAGTATTTTCACTTTTGACAGTCAAGGGCAGTATGTTCATTTTTTACTGTCAAGGGCAGTATGTTCATTTTTGACTGTCAAGGACAGTATGTTCATTATGACTGTTAAGGGCAGTATGTTCATAGTTGTCTGTCAAGGGCAGTATGTTATTAGTTGTCTGTCAAGGACAGTATGTTCATGTTGGCTGTCAAGGGCAGTATGTTCATAGTTGTCTGTCAAGGGCAGTATATTCATAGCTGACTGTCAAGGACAGTATGTGCATTGTTGGCTGTCAAGGGCAGTATGTTCATAGTTGGCTGTAAAGGGCAGTCTATTCATAGTTGTCTGTCAAGGGAGTATGTTCATCGTTGGCTGTAAAGGATAGGGTGTTCATCCTTGACTGTCCTATGACTTTTTGACTGTCAAGGGCAGTATGTTCATTGTTGACTGTCAAAGATGTTCATTGTTGACTGTCAAAGACAGTATGTTCATAGTTGTCTGTCAAGGGCAGTATGTTCATAGTTGACTGTCAAGGGCAGTATGT